>MU731052.1:2926-16886 GCA_026770625.1 Nicotiana glauca
CCAATGATCTCACCTTTCTTTCCATTACCAAAGGAGACATTACCTCCTTTAAAGTCCTCAAGTGAAAGGAACTGGTCCTTGTCCCCAGTCATATGTTTTGAGCAGCCACTATCCATATACCATATTTGGCTCCTACCTTTCACTTGGACCTACAAAAGGAAATCAGGGGTTAGTCTTAGGAACCCAAACTAGTTTGGCTCCCTTTCTATAAGCAAAAGGATGAATTAAATTCCTTTTTGGCCATATAGGCATCTTATTCTTTTCTTTAACAAAAACGTTGTTCCTTTTACTGGCCTTTTCTTTTGCATTACATTCACATTTGTAATGGCCAGTCTTACCACAGTGTGTGCAGATTTTATTTTCAGGAAGAGTGAGGTACTTGCTTTTTGGATCCCATTTAGGAGCTTGAGTCCCATAGCCAAGTCCTATTTTGTTACTACTGTGATGCTCTTGCAACCAGGAGAGAGCATCAGAGGCTTTGTTCCACTTGCAAGTTCTGTCTATTTCATGTTTTACTTTTCCTAGATCTTCTTTTAAGACTTTGATGAATTCATCTTTCCTGTATAATTCACATTTTACTTTTCCCAAATTTTCTTCTAGAGTGAGATATGTGTGATCGGCTATCTTCTTTTCTGTTCCTAATTTCAGTTTCAAATTTTCATACCTAAGTTCTAGGACACTGTTGTCAAGTTCAAGAACCTGGTTCTTCAACTCAGTATTTTTGTTATCACTCTCATTTGCCTTAGACTCTAGACTTTTACATTTTGCTTTTAGAATCACACATTCCCTACATAGAAATTCCTTCTCATTATTAATTATCTCAGACTCATCAATAAAGTCTATTAATAGCTCAGCCAGTCTTTCTTTAGACAAGAATTTAATCTTGTCTTTGAGATGAAGAATACTTACCTCTTGTTCATCATCTGATTCTCCGATGGCCATTAGTGCTTGCTCCTCCTCAGCTTCATCTTCTGATTCTTCATCTGAGGTTTCTCCCCAAGTAACAACCATAGCCTTGGTTAAACCTTTGTTTCTCTTTGGTTGAACTTGTTCCTTCTTCCTGTTCCTTCGTTCAGATCTTTCTTTCTTCCACTCAATTTCCCATTGAGGACAGTTTTTGATCACGTGGTCAGTCTTACAACACTTGTAGTATCCCTCATTGGTTTGTTTCTCCGGAGCTCTTGTTTTGTTGAAGTTTGTACCTCTTGAAGAACCCTTTCCTCTTATCAGGTACTTCTTGAAATCCCTAGTGATCATAGCCACTTCATCATCTTTCAAATCTGCACCTTCAGCAATTCTGAAAGCTAAACTTCTCTCCTTTTTGGGGGTATCAATCTTCATGGTTTGTCTTCTCATTTCATAGGCAGTTAAATTTCCAATTAGTTCATCCAGTCTGAGGGAAGCAATGTTCTTGGATTCCTGAATGGCAGTAATTTTGCTTTCCCATGTGACTGGCAGAACTCTTGTCAGAATCTTCTCAACCTTGTCTTCTTCAAGGATAATTCTTCCAAGAGATTCAAGTTCATTTGTCAAAGTGGTGAATCTAGTATATATCTCCTGGATAGTTTCTCCTTCCATCATAGTAAAATTCTCATATTGAGAATACAGAAGTGTTCCTTTTGATCTTTTCACTTGAGATATTCCTTCATGAGCCACTTGTAGAGTGTCCCATATTTCCTTAGCAGTTGTACAACTTTGGATCCTACTATACTCGTCTAGTCCTAGACCACATACAAGCCACGTCTTGGCCTTAGATTTTTCTCTCACTTCCTCAGGTCCTCAGCAGTACAATTAGCCCTTGTTTTTGGCACATCAATTCCTTCAGCATTCTTCTTAGTGGTTTCTAGGGGACCATCAGTGACTATGTCCCAAAGTTCCTAATCTTCCCCTATAATGTGATCTCTCATTCTGTTCTTCTACCAAGAATAGTACTGACCATTGAAAAGTGGAGGCCTGACAGTGGATTGCCCTTCCCAGTTCCCAGGTGGTGCACTCATTGTTGATCTTCTCCTAAGGTATTATCCTCTTCAAGGATAACCTGCTCTGATACCAATTGATTTTCTAGATGTCAATACTACACAAGAGGGGGGAGTGATTTGTGTGGTACCTAATTTTCGCACTAGAAGTACCTGGTTCTTCTAGATGTACTTACTATGACTGATTGCGGAATTAAGAGTGCATAAAATAAAGAACACGAAGATTTTTACGTGGAAAACACCTGGCTCAAAAGGTGAAAAAACCACGACCTACTACTCAGTATGATTTTCCCAAACTTCTGCTAAAATCACTGAGCCAAAATAGTATTTACAAAACTCTTGTAAACCTAAGGATTAAACTCTAATCCCAGTGTAGCACACAACCTCAACTGTTGCGATACCTTCAAGTTAACTCTAACTTGAATACCAACTGTTGCGACACCTTCAAGTTAACTCTAACTTGAATACTCAAAGTATCTAATACAATTGCTTCTAGATAAAGCTGAAAGGTACAATATGAAAACACCTACTATAATTGAACTAGAAATAAAGAAAGACACAATGGAATTGATTCTTCACTCTGGTTCATGTAGCTTCAGATTTGCACACTTGAATCACACAAATTGCTTGCAAAATTGCCTAGCTCTTTTGTTCTCAATTTAGTTTAACTTCCGCATATGTGCAATCACCTGTAAAAGAGAACAATCATTATTATTTATAGAGTTAGTAATCAGAGTTTGATTAAAACTTGAATTGCTGATCCTTCATCAAATTCGAGTCCTAGAACAATTCAAACTCCAATCCTTATTCTTGATCCAGATATAGTTCTCTTCACATAAGGAGACTTCAACTCCTTGTCCTATGCAACCTTTTCGATCAACTCAGAAGATATTGTTGCTAACCCTTGAGACTTATTTTCACACGTATGTCACATGTATAAGTATATCAACATTGTATCTCACATGATGGACTTGTTCCATTACTGAGTTTATTTTTTCAATCTTCAAAACTTCATCTGAACTTGGGCCAACAGTCGTGGTTTATGAAGTTGTGTTTGGCCGCCTGCATTCGAAGCTTTTTGGCTTCTTTTTTATCTGATGGGAGTATTCCCTCCTGCAAATATGTTATAATACGGTTGCGCCAGTCGTAAGTTAAATTTACATAGTTTACCTCAAGTTGGTCTATTGACGAGTGGTGGAGTGTAACCATATTTTCTTTTCTACTCATGTTTTTGGTGGCTACTACTAGCTTGGAGTGGCCATCTGCCTCGATGTTTTGTGCTCGAGGTATCTAGTCGAGTTAACATTCGTTGAATTTCGGCAGTAGTTTATGAATTTCTACCTGGTACTTTTATAGCCTCTGCTCTTTGATTTGGAAAGTCCTTGTGACTTGGTTGACAACGAGTTGTGAATCGCATCAGAGGATGACTCATCGTGCTCTATACTTGAGAGCTAGCTTTAGTCCTGCGATTACGACCTCGTACTCGGCATGATTCTTAGTCACATCGGAGCACCATATGGACTGGCGGATGACTTCGCTTATTGGGACCTCGAGTATGAGTCCTAGTCTAGATCCCGATGCGTTGGAAGCGCCATCGGTGTATAGGACCTATAGGTCGGGTAACCTGGGAGAGGTACGAGAAGTTTCTTGCTCGACCTCATGCATTATTTTGGCACTAAAATTGGCGACGAAGTTAGCTATTACCTGGGATTTTATAGAGGCTGATATGTTATATCGTGCTCACTCAATTTTATTGACCACTTGGCCAATCTCCCCGATATCTCGGGTTTATGTAGGATGCTCTTTAGGGGGAAGGTTGTGACCACCGATATGGGGTGACATTGAAAATAGGGTCTAAACTTTCACAAAGCTATGACTAATACCAAAGCCAACTTTTCTAGGTAGGGGTACCTTGTTTCGGCGTCGACCAAGATTTTGCCTCTTTAATAGATTGGAGATTACGTACCTTTGTTTTTGTGGACCAGCACTGCACTTACTATGACCTCCGATACGGCCAAGTATATCACGAGGTTCTCGCCAGGTTCTGCTTTGGCTATTAGCAGGGGCGAAAACAAGTATGCCTTTAGTTCTCTTAAGGCCTCGATGCATTCTGAATTCTGCAGGAGTCCATTCTCCTTTTTAATCACGTTGAAGAATTTGTGGCATCTGTTAGAGTATCGTGAGATGAACCTCGATGGGCAGCTATACAGCCGGTCAGTTTTTGTACATGTTTCTTGCTGGTCAATACTTCGGGTATTCCCTAGATGGCTTTGATCTAGTCGGGGTTGACCTCGATGCCTCTTTGTGACACAAGGAAGTCGAGGAACTTGCCCGACACTTTTCAGGGTTCAGCTTCATGCCGTATCACCTAAGTATACCAAAGGCTTCCTTCAGATGGTCGATGTGGTCTTCCTTCCTTTTTGATTTGACCAACATATCTTCTATGTAAACTTTCATTATTTTGCCAAGTTTGTCCTTGAACATTTTGGTGTCGCCCCTGCATTTTCCAACCCGAATAGCATTACTCTGTAGTAGTACATACCCTGATGGGTGATGAAAGTGGTCTGCTCCTGGTCCTCCTCCTCCATTAGGATTTGGTGGTAACCTGAGTAGGTATCCAAGAAACTTAACAACTCATGCCCTGTCATTGCGTCGATGAGTCGATCAACATGAGGCAACGGAAAGGAGTCTTTCGGACAGGCCCTGTTTAGGTCCGTGAAATCAACGCACATCCGCCACTTTTCATTTTTGTTTTTTACCATGACCATGTTGGAGACTCATTGGGGGTATTTCGACTCTTGGATGGAGCCTTTAGCGAGTAGTTTATCCACCTCATCATTGATGGCCTCGTTGATTGTGGTATTGAATTTTCTTCTTAATTATCATACTGGCAGATAGAGTGGGTCGACGTTTAACTCATGTGTGGCAATGTCTTTCGGGATACTTGGCATATCTATATGGGATAAAGCAAACAGATCGGCGTTGTCAATTAAAAACTTATGAAATTTACCTGGTTTTGAGAGTTTATGGCCGATATATTCCTTTTTGCTGTGGTCGTTGTTTTCTAGTTGGACGAGTTCGAGGTCTTGTACCATTGACCCTGTGGCTTCCATGATGTCGGGATAATTGATGAAGTCTTTTTGTTCGTCGAGTTCGGGCCCCAACTTTAGTAATTTCTATGCTCCCGAGCCTATTCCCTTTAACTGTTGAGTGAATGTACAATCTTGGGCAATGCGGTAGCACTCTTGGGCTGTGCGATGCTTGCCTCAGATGCTGAATATCCCCCACGGAGTAGGAAACTTGATTTCTTGATATAAGATGGATGGGATGGCCCTCATGGCGTGTATCCGGGGTCGCCTTATGATGGCGTTTTAAACGGTGTCCAGGTTCATGACATGAAATGTTGTTTCTAGGGTGATGGCCTCGACTAGAATGGGCAGCATTATCTCTCCTAAGGTTCACTCAATTGCATTGTTAATACCTGTTAGCATTATGCAGTGAGGTACTATCTTGTCCTCGAGTCTCATTTGTGCGAGAACTCGAGGGTGAATAATACACGCGCTGCTCCCGTTGTCTACAATTATTCTTTTTACATCAATGTTTGAAATATGTAACGTAATGACAAGGGCATTGAAGTAAGGAAAGGCCAAGCCAAGGGTATCTGACTTATCGAAGATGATACTCTCTTCGAGGTCATCATAGCTTTCATGGATCATCGACTGCATTAGTTTATCTATGGTGGTAAGCTTCACGTGATTGATTGCTGCTTTGTCACCTCCGCTGATGATCATTTGGATGGTATGGGTAGGGGACGATGGCTTTGGAGGGCCTTGGTTTTGTTCGCATCCGCAGCCGAAGTTGGCTCTTCCTCGGTTGCTCATCAACTCCCTTAGGTGTCCTTGGTGGAGCATGTTCACCACTTCTTGCCGTAGGGCTATGCAGTCTTCGATCCTGTGACCCTGATCCTGATGAAACTCACACGGGGCGTTCGATTTTCTGGTACTTGGGTCGGACTTCATCTTTTGTGGCCACTTCACCTTCGGGCCGAGATTCTCTAGTGCGTACACTATTTCTGAAAGGGAAACACAAAAATTGTGAGCAGATAAGAGTGGAGGCATACCTCTTTCGTTTCTCTGAGTCCCTGTATGTATCCTGGACGACCCTTCTGTATAGAGAGGAGACGGTAGGATGATCGTTCTAACATATGGTTGGTGCTTGTCCCAGTTGAGGCATGGATCTAAATGGTCTTTTCGGTCGTCATTACGGTGGTCTTTCCTCGATTCTGCTTGGACTGATGTTAGTCGTTGGGTTGGACCGTTGAGGTCATCCTCGTCTGCTCTTACCTCGGCACAATAGTCATAGGAAATTTCTTCCCAAGTGGTGGGAGGATAATTCATGAGTCTGCTTAACAACTTTCTGGTCGCCCTCGATGTCACACCCCTTTTCTACCCCCCGAAAAGATATATTATGTGCGGACTGGTGTGAGTTAAAGGGTTTTTCCAATTAAAATGATAAATTTGAGTAGGGATTATTTTATTCACAGAGTCGCCACTTGGAATTTGTTTTTTGGTGTTCCAAGTCACCTTTTATTTGAATCCCTGATCAAAGGAAGGTTTTACTCTACTATGTATTTGTCCGCAAAAATAGAAGGCCATGTTTCTAGCACGGTCACTTTTATTGATTAAAAAAATAGCTTGAATTATTTTCGGATAAAGTGTTTTTATTCGCCTTGCATTATTATTGTTTATCTTCGCAATTAATAATTTGGCCTAGGAGCATTCAAACACACGAGGTCCTTAAAGATTATATGTACTAAACCAAGGAACGTGTCGGTACACATGGTTAAATACAATTAATATTAAAGAGTCAAGGAGCGGGACAACACACATGACTACTTTATTAAATAAATATAGACCAAGGATCGTGTATGAACACATGTCTATATCTCAAACGTGCCTAAAATTGTCTATCGCTTAAATTAATTATTAGAAGTGATTAAGTAACATGTTGTTTCAATTTAAGGGAAGGTCTAATCTAATTAGTTTAGAATTTTTCTTTCCTCTAATGTCACAATGGGACGAGTCCACACCTAAACTTAGCTAAAGGTTAAGTCATGATTAATGAGAAGCATTTAATATAAAAATGAGCCAAAGTGTAATAAATAATAAGTAAAATATATAAATAAATAAACCATTTAAATATCACATTAATTAAACTTATACTACTATTTTTTATTCTTTAAATTTGACTATAGCAGATCTATCCGAATCATAAAACTATTTCAAACGCAAAAAAAAAGGATCTGAAATTCTCCTTTTTATTTACTAAACAACTATACAAACAAACAAGTTTACAACAGCAATCTAAGCAAACCTTAAAAAAAACATTTAAACTGGACTAACAGAGAAAAGGATATCCCAATAAAAAGGTCTCAAGCCACTCTTGAATTAAATCACTTACATTTACTTAAAACACAAAACAAATGATTTAACTGAAACATAAACTAAAGAAAAACAAATAAATACATTCGAACAGACATTAGTAGGCTTGAGTTACTTGCTACAAATCCTCATGAAGGTGCTCAAAATGAATATAAACTTTTTAGCACTCAAGCTTTATGTCGAAACTGGAAACTTAAAGCAGTTAGCATTTAAACGTGGATGGCCTTTTCTCATCCTTCGTAGACATGAGAAAAATGACCTTAGACCCACTTTATTATTTGTTTAAAACATTTAAAGTGTCATTTTAAAAGGACAATTTGCTTTGATAATAAGGACTTTAGCCATTTGACACGTGCATGGATACTTATTTAACTATTAAGAAAAACTTGAAATTCAGGAACACAAGTAACAAATTGAGCCATGAAAATATTTATCCTTTCACCTTCCAAGGAACAAAGTCAACTTCAAATGTAAATAAGCACGAATAAGAGAACATGACTTTAAAAATCAGCTGCTAACAGTAAGAGTAGAAGCTTTCAACTATTCTTTTTTCAAAGTGAAAACTCAACATAAGGAAATCAAGATGAACCAAACATCCATATTTTCGCACGTAAATCTGCTTGATATATAAGACACAACCAGAGAAACAA
The DNA here is from genome assembly GCA_026770625.1 of Nicotiana glauca. Lineage (NCBI taxonomy): Eukaryota > Viridiplantae > Streptophyta > Magnoliopsida > Solanales > Solanaceae > Nicotiana > Nicotiana glauca. The sequence goes on from MU731052.1 coordinate 10,994, forward strand.
CCATCCAGTATTCGTCTCTTTTCCTTTTATCTAAACAACATTAGAGTATGCTAAAAACATATGTCGTGTCCATTAATATTGAAAAATCTGTATTATAGAGGTTTAAGTCTTATCTATGTTGCAGAGAAATCAAAACACAGCAGTGAGAAAATCCAACCAACAACATCTCAAACAATAGCAGAAAGCAGCTCATGAATCTCCGAAAATGAACCCAGAAACAGAAGTCTTTTTTCAAGGAATTACACCAGAAAATAGACTTTTAAAGGCACTAGTATTTCATGGAATGTCCGAAATGTGTAAGATGTATTTTTTTAGAGTAAAAGATGTGTGTAAATGAGGAAATAACTCCTCTTTTTATAAGGGAGGAAAGACCTTGGGACAGATTTGGTTCGGCCAAAAATCTGTCCAAATGATAGATTTTTGACCAAAAATCTGTCCAAAACCAGAATTTTGTCCAATGAACAGTTTTTCTTACCAACTGTGGACAGACTTTGGAGTATTGTACTCCCAACAGTCCCCGAACAGTAAAAACAAACTAACAAAGGCTCTACACTCAAGTACCTTCTACTATTCTCATAAACCAATATCAAACTAAATTATTGCTTCAAACTAAAAGATGCAAAATCAGATAACTAGACTTGAACCATAAAATTAACAAAATAACCTAATGACTACAAACAAACAAAACATGTAGTTAAGGCCTTAAACTAGTTAGCTTAAACATAGACAAAACTAGAAATAATGAACATGAAATTGGAAACAACCAAGGCAACGCAAGATACATGTTGATAATGAAACAACTATCGAGTTGACTGAAACACGAAATAAAAAATGAGACTAAACATGAAGTACCGATCACTAACAGACTTCAAACTAAAGCAAAATACCAAAATCAATAGCAAAACCATATTTGAACGAAAGTAAAATACCAAAATCAATTGCAAAACCAAAATATCAGTGAACTTTGCCAATTACAAATTACTAATCGGATTTCAAAAGTGATCAACAACCGATTGACTAAATAAAATGTAATGACAAAGTAAAAGATTAACTAATATATGATTCAAAAGTATTAACTAACGACTAATATCGATGATCGTTAATGTGACTAACACGAATCACTGATCACAGATTAACAATAACAGAACTACAAACAAACGGTAGGTAAATAGAAAAATCAAAAACTTAGAGGAAGGATTAGGATTTGACCTAAACACTCAAGCTTCAAAGCAGTAGAACAATACAACTTGATGGCGAATCGACCTCCTTGCCTCTTTTTCTTCAATGACAAATGTCGAAAAACATACAAACTTTGATGAGATAGAGTTGAGTCTAGCATTTTGTAAAAGAGAAAGATAAGCAACAGGGCTGTGTTCATGCTGGAACAGAGGCTCAGCTACGATGTGGTAGTGGAAGCAGCGGTCGCAGCAGTGGGGGTCAGGCGACGATATTCGGGTTTCAAAGGTGAAATTAAAGGGAAAGTGTAGGTCTCCTAGAGATCTACACGTCTATGTGAAGTTTGTGGGGTGGGTGATTGGAATTTCCATGAAATCAGTGGGAGGAATAAAGCGGCTACCTAGGGTTTCGATTTCATGGAATTAGAAGGAGGTTTCGAAGGCTTGGGGCTCGGATTCAAAGAGAGGGTAATGAGATAAAGAGAACAATATAAGTTGGGTGGTGTTTGGAGCATGTCACGACCCAATTCCCGAACCGGATCGTGATGGCGCCTCTCGTGAAGACAAGGCCAGCCAACAGACTAACAATACTTCTTTTAGAAATTACTTAGCATGAATGAGTCAAACAATAGATAACATTATCATAAGCGCGGAAGAAAATGATATAACAGGGAACCATCCCCAACTCAGCCCGAAATCGGGGTGTCACAAGTCACAAGCATCTAAAGAATCCTAACACTATTACAAGATCAGTAATATACAGGTTGGAAATTAATAACAACGGAAGAAATACGGTGCCACGAACACTGACGGTCACTGGCACAACTAAGATAGAAAGATCTCCAATCGGCTCAAAACCCGCTACCGGGTGAACAATTACCTGCATCTGCACATGAGATGCAGGGAGTAAAGTGAGTACTCGAACTCAGTGAGTAATAAGGATAAATAATAGCTGAGCAGCAATAAACCACGTAAAGCAAATCAACATGCTATATAGTACATTGTAACCCTTTGAGAAAACAAGGAAGACGTGAAAATCCTTTAGAAAAATATCTTGACTCAGTTCAAAACCTCTTTTGAAAATATCTTTTTCCAACAGTTAAGAAAATGAATGCGGAACAGGTAGTGCAAGTCAGCCCAAAAGTCAGCCCCTCTGGCACAACAAGTATGCAAAAATGAGCTCATAAAAACTCATCCCTCAGGCGATATTCTTGTAACTGGTCAGCCGTTGTTACCTGACCCGTTTACATCATACAGTGTCACTCTCATCACTGTCTAAAATTTATCCTCTTTAAGAGTAATCGGTCAATATCAGTACAGCAAATAAATATCTCAAGAAATAACACAAACAACGAATAGTGAACAACTGTATGAATGCAATGCAATGCATACGACGGTACACTCCGGTACCCACTGCGGCGTGCAGTCCGATCCAATTAACGTCGACGGCGATCACTGGGGTGTGTACAGACTCCGGAGGGGCTCCTACAGTCCAAGCGCAATATCAGCCATATCGTGGCATCAAATAATCTCTCGACCTCAATATCAACATATCATCGTTACGGCGTGCAGCCTGAGCCATCCATATATTCAGAAATCACTATAACACTGTTGCGGCACGCAGCCCGATCCATGCTCAGTCTATAAATGCACATAAGCCACTTGGAAAATATTAACATGATAGTCCTCAGCTCAAAACATCAATAAAATATTGTTTAAGTTTTCAGATCTTAGAAAAATGGCTGAGTTTGCAAAATAGTATTAAAACCTTGGACCGAGATCAAATAATATGCAAGTAATGCAAAAATAGCGATATCAATCCCCGAAGGATTCACATAGTTGTCACGAAGACCCAAACATAGTAATCAGCCCAAATTATGATGATAACAACTAATTTTAGTCAAATACGCAGTAAAAATCAACAACCGGGATGGACCAAGTCACAATCCCCTAACGGCGCTCTACCCCACGCTCATATTCGGCGTGCAAGTCACCTCAATACAGCACTATGATGTGCAAATCCGGGGTTTTAAACCCTCAGGATATCATTTAGAAGTATTACTCACCTCGAACTGGTGAAGTCTCTAGCCCGCGATGCCTTTGCCCCTCAAACTGGCCTCCATGCGCGTCGTATCTAACCAAAACCACAACGAATACATTACAATAGGCTAAGGGAATATAACCCAATCGAAAAGACTCAAAAATATCGAAAATCACAAAATTGACAAAACTCGAGCCCCGGGCCCACTTGTCGAAATCCAGAAAATTTTACATCAATACGATCCTTATCTCGCCACGAGTCTATACATATCAATTTCATAAGAATCGGAGTCCATTTGACCCCTCAAATTCCTAGTTTAAGCTCTCTTAAGTTTCAAGCCGTAACCTCCATTTTTAACCTTTAATTCCTTGGGTTTTCAGTGTTAATCCATGTTTATACACAATAATATCATAATCTAAGTCCAAGAATCTATACCTGATGATAGACCTCGAAACCCTCTTCAAAAATCGCCCAAAATCTCCTTAGTTCGAAGTCCAAAATGTTTCTTCTCTTTCAAACTCGTGAAAACACCGTTCACTTAGACCCAGCCAGGTTTCCGCTTCTGCGGTTGGGATACGGCACCTACGGCTCCCGCTTCTACGGTCTAACTTAAAATCCCCAGGACCGCTTCTGCGGTCGAAAACCGCTCCTGCGATGTCCACTTTTGCGGACTGCCTTCCGCTTCTGCGGATATTGCCAAGCCCTCAAGGTCCGCTTTTGCAGCCTCCCCGCCGCGTCTGCGAAACCGCCTCTGCGGTCCCTTTTCTGTTGATGCGGAAATGACAGAACCAGAAATTCTTAAACATGCAACAAACTCCAAACTCTCCGTTTAACCACCCGAATCCACCCCGAGGCCCCCGGGACCCCAACCAAAAGCACAAACATGTTCTATTGCCTTATTCAAACTTGCTCGAATCGTCAAAACACTTTCGTTAACATCAAAATCATCGAATTTCACCAAATCAAAGCCTAAGTTTAACAAATTCTTCCGTAACTCACATTCGATCAAAAACCCGACCTAAACACCTCCGATTCAACTGAAATTTTGCACACACATCACAAATCACCTAACGAAGCTACTTCAACTCTCGGAATTCCATTCCGACCCTCGGATCAAAATCTCACCTATCAACCGGATATCACCAAAATGCCAACTTCACCAATTCAAGCCTAATTCTACACTGAACCTCCAAAATTACTTCCGATTGCGCTCCTAAGCCTCAAATCATCCCCGAAGCTAACCAAATTGTCGGAAATCACATCCGATCCCTCTAACTCACAATCCAACTTCCGGTTGACTTTTCCAAACCAATCTTTCCTTAAAGAGACTAATTGCCCCATTTCCTACCAAATCCAATCTGAGTCAACTCAAACTCACCCAACACATATAATAAATCATGAAGAATCAATAAACGGGGAAAACAGGACGAAAACACATGAGACGACGGGTCGGGTCGTCACATCCTCCCCAACTTAAACCGACGCTCATCCTCGAGCGTACCCAGAGTTGTCCTAGAAGCCAACCAATAGCTGAATAACCTTACCAAGCATATACCTGGGGTGATCCCACGTCACCCTATCTCGCATAGATCCGATAACACAACATAGCTGAAATCTCACAACCCACCTAGACCATGACCCGTAGAACCCCATTGCACTTTTCGAAATTGTACGCAAGACCAGAACCTCACATCTATACTCAGGATAAGTCCGAACCAGCTGTAATAACCCATACCTGCAACCTCCAGTGCAATTCTATGATATACCACATAGCTCAAACACATGTAGTGATAACTCCTATTCACGACAGCTGTCCACAACAACTATATACCGATAGAAACCTCTTATTAGCTAAAGTCTCTGTAAGGCCCCGTGAAATTCCTACTCGAAAACCCGGATCCCATGGTGCCAAGTTAGGAACATGTGTTAGAAATTAATAAATATGAGCTCGCCGCGGCGCGGACCTTTTTGGATTGAATAATGTATTAAAAAGTCAAGAATAAGTTTCCAGAAAAATATAAGAAATGCGGTCCATAATGCGGTTGCATAATCGAAATGCAGATCGCATACCGGCCGTAGAGTGAGGCAGAATGTTGGTTAAAATTAAAGTCAGTAATGCGGTCGAAATGCGGTCGCATAATTGAAATGCGGACCGCATAGTCATCACATATTTTCCTTTTACTTGTGCGAGGATCAGTTCCGCGGTGCACTTTGCGACCGCAGAACATGAATGCGGACCGCATTCTTACAGCAGACCGAGTCAGAATGTTTAGTTTTTGGGGAGCATTCTGCGGTCCATTATGCGGACCGCATGTTTACTCTGCAATCGCAAATACGACCGCATACTTGACTCGGGGCTCCAATTTTCTAATTTTATAACCCGACCCCATGACGATATATTACACCCTACCCTTCATTTTAGGCTTATTTTTCTGATATATTTAGAGAGAGAGAAGGGGTCCTAGAGGGAGAAGGAGTTCTTTATCAATATTTCTCCATAATATCTTGCTTAAACCTTGAAGATTTGTCAAGAAAGGCACCTTGGTCATCTTCCTAAAAGGTAAGGGTCTATAATCCAAGCTCTTAATTTCTAGATATAACTACGATAGACCATTAGAAGGGTAATTGATGAGGATAGAAGTGGATATCTTTCATGCATGAGTTCTTAAGAGTATTT
>MU731052.1:18721-30265 GCA_026770625.1 Nicotiana glauca
TTTTGTCGGGGGCGCTACAATCGTGTTATGATTGTAGGTAGTTCTACAGCAGGTACTCCAGTCCACCGGCGGTAGCACCTCCTCTACTTTTATTCAGCTGTGTTGGTGAGCCCCACTCCATCCCGGGGTCATGTTATATATCTTTTGTTCTTTTTTTCTAAATAAATTTTGAGGTATAGCCGGAGCCTTGTTACCGGCATTTCTCTATTGCTCTTATCTTGTATTTAGAGGCTCCGTAGACTATTGTGGGTGGAGGTTGATGTTGGGAGTTCGGGCTAGAAATGTTGGTACTTGACAAGCATGTTTTTCATTAAATTTGTAAACTTGTAATATTTTGAAAACTAAATGAAGCAATTACAAAGAATGAAATGAGGGTTGCTAACAACATATTTCCTTGCGTTTTACTAAATGGGATAATATCCCCTCTTTGTTTATGAACTAGTTTGGGTAGAATGAAACATAGCAGGCTTGCTCAGTAGGGTTTACTCGATTGAGCGCCGGTCGCGCTCCTCGGATTTTGGGGCGTGACAGTCTCATTCCAACACTTTCATATCCTACCAATGATAATGAAACACACTGCAAACCGTAACCATTTCTCAGATCAACCACTCATGAAACCACTTCCCTTTTGACTAATACCACAACAGAATTTCGAATCGAACCTCGATATTATTCTTCCAACAAGCTGTAATCAAATCTGTTCGTATTTATTAATGACTCCCACGATCACCTCGAATCCAACATTCCACTCTGGTGATATGACACCCCATCACAGGCCTAAACCACAACTTGCATAATCCACGCACCAATGAAGGGCGGTCTGAACATACTCAAATTATGACAAATGACTCAAACAAAAGAGTTGTAACTCAAACTCCTCAGTACCATCACAACACAAGGCTGGGACCCCGTCCCACATCATAGAAATAGAATACCTAAATCTACCCCGAAAGGTCTAATCTTCAAGTAGCCTCGCTACAATGCGCGATCTTATCCAAACTCTGTTACACATGAAGCACCTCAAGTCGCTATACTCGAAATTGACAACCACGCACGATTGATATCTGGAACCCAAACAAATCACTATACCCATGGTGATGCAAGTAATATACACCATACGATCCTGAAAGGACACAACCAATGCGCCATTCGTTGAGCAACACCCAATACGAACTTTCCTTAGAAACCAGGAAGCAAGGCATACAAAATAGCATTTGGAAAACTATTCTCAACATCACACTGTTGTGGCATGCAACCCAACCCAGATAAAATACCCATGGCAGTGTGCCACCCGATCCACACATGTATCTCACAAAAGGAGAATGCACATCGAGCCAAATTTTCTCATCACAACAAAATACCGAGTATCAATCGTAAGCATACTGAGTACATAACAATATCTACATATAGCATTATAATCTACAAAAATCGAGCACAACTGAGGTTTCCCCCTCAACTTCCACTGTGAATCCCGATAGCACCACACCATATGAGCCCATAGCCCGGAAATCATGACGTCTCGCAACGCGAAAAACAACTCACACTGGAACACGCATCCGAAAAGGCCCTTAACACTGGAACTGAACCAATATGAGGAACCTCAACACTGGGACAACCAGTCTACACCCCAATGTCATATCCAAAATCCAATATACCAAGCAAAGAAAGACCCACTCGGGCTTCCAAATCCCAATAGCCGCTAACGGTACCAATACACACGATCAACAACCACTACATAGTCTGTATCTGAGAACTCCCAGTCTCCAACTCCATATAGCACACGAATCACTGTACTTGATCCCAACTTCCGCTGTATGAATACATATTACATCTCAAGTACCCAATCATTCCATGAAAGATATTCTTAAAATTTCCCAATGCCATCAAACCACTCAGTCATCAGCAGTTGATCTAACAAGAAAATGTCGTAATACTACCGAAGTATCATTAGTTAAGTCACATTACCCCTTTTCGAGAAAAATACTCTCGTCAAATCACTCCCATTCAGCAGTACCATTTCCTTGATTACTTGAGGCTACCCGTTGCCTCAGAATTTTATGAACTTTTTTTTCAGAACTGAACTGCAACTCATTTAGCCAAGACCCTCCGTCAATCCCATCTAGAAGAAGAATCGTTACACATTCCATGCTTCGCATACCCATAGAAAATATATTCATCTCCAAACCACGGTAAAACCCAGTAAGAACATCTCTGCCAATTCCATTTGTACAAGCTAAACTGTCAGGACTGAATCCTTCTATCCAAACCAAGCTAAGCAGGTTGTCTAAACTCAAAAGCTTTGCCGCGCAATACCTATAAGGGCTCATTACCTCGAACACATACAAAGAATTAATCATATCCTTACCATACCGATTCGGTCTACTATCAAGCTATTCCATCTATTTAATTTCCTTTCTGATTCATCATCAACTTGATATTCCCTCTTGTTGTTGCACCACAATGCCTCAACCCAGGTTTACCACACGAGACTCGAACATAAGACTACACTGTCTAAGACCCATAGGTCACTGAATACCCTCTCAAATGTTCCCAGAAATACCATATTCCCGCATGCTCTGCTTGAAGAATTTACTGCAAATCTGAATCTGTTGCCATTACCTTCTAGATACCGATACATAGAATCCCATAATCATCATAAAAATACCGCAAGCCTTGACCTTTTCCAATGAAACACATCCTCTAACCACATACACGAACTTAAGGCACCGGATTGTTACCTGTAGAACCTTGAACACAATAAGCCCATTCTCGAGAATCATTTACTTCATATTTGATCTGCAATTTACCTGACTTAGCGAACAGAACCACTCGTGCCTTATTAGCACTCTGACACCGCAGGATATGATCTCATTCAAGTACCAACAAACAACTTCCTTCTCAATACATTGAGCATTCTTTATCCATAACATCTCCAGACATCCTATTATTTTAACACATCTACGAAGTATCATATACCCTTTGTCAAAATTTTGCTTCACTCGTGCCATCCTCGGCTCAATTTTTGCAACCAGAACTGATCCGCCAGCATATCTCGAAACGGAACTAACATAGCACATGACCGTGTAATCAGCTAATCAACAGTAACCTCCCCAACTTGGCTCGAGGCCATATATCAGGACACACTCAACATCTCATACCACTTTTACTCTAATGATGCCACAATATTATAGTGATATTAAACTCAAATCATTTACCAGTTCGCGAAAACACAGATCATTAGTAATCCTTTATACTTCTCGCACCCATCTCTACATCAAATGAGTCCACTCTCTTAAGTGACCCCAGATTCTCAATTTCAACACATACCCTTCAATTACACATGAGACCTTATAGCATACGCATAAGGATGATACCACTTAAGAACAACCCGCAGGAGATAACCCACCTGCTCTGCCTCAATTTATTACTTCGACATACCTTCCACCATCATGTATGTTACACAGTCAATTTAGTCTTCCTGAGTCGGAACTCATACCGCCACATGTAATGTACTTCACTTCTCAACTTGGAGATACGAAAATATTCTTCACGTGCCCATAATTCAGGCTACACATCAGGCCACAATAGGAATCGAATCACTTAATAGTCCATCTACTATCCTGCAGACTTCTTCGTCACTACCAAATTATATAAACACATCTCGCCATACTTATATACTCATCACGTGGATATCCAACCGCCATTCTGGCTAATAGGGACAATACCGAACATATAAGTGCAAAACACTTGCTTACCAAGTCAGCACCTCAGTGCTCAAGCCATAGGAAAAGTTTCGGCCTCAAGTCCTCCAGACTGGCCCAACATCAACTCATAGAAATCACATCTCGCCGCTCGATCGGGGAATCGCAAGCCATCAAGGCACATCTGATAATGAGCGCTCACATGCGCATATAATCGCGTGGAAGGAATTTCAAGAGTATTCTTTTCAAGCTGAATCAAGGACGCACGATAAGAATTCAAGAATGTGAAGTTTTCCTAAAGGTTCTGCAGCCTCTCGAGGATAAATACAGACGTCTCCGTACCGATCCACGAGACTCTACTAAACCTGCTCATGACTCATGAGACCTAGTAACCTAGGCTCTGATACTAACTTGTCACGACCCAATTCCCGAATCCGATTGTGATGGTGCCTCTCGAGAAGACAAGGCCAGCCAACAGACTAACAATACTTCTTTTAGCAATTACTTAGCATGAATAAGTCAAACAATAGATAACATTATCATAAGCGCGGAAGAAAATGATATAACAGGGAACCATCCCCAACTCAGCCCGAAATCTGGGTGTCACAAGTCACGAGTATTTAAAGAATCCTAACACTATTACAAGATCAGTAATATACAGGTTGGAATTTAATAACAACAGAAGAAATATGGTGTTGCGAATGTTGATGGTCACCTAGAACAGCTACGATAGCAAGATCTCCAATCGGATCAAAACCCGCTACTGGGTGAACAATTACCAGCATCCGCACACGAGGTGCAGAGAGTAAAGTGAGCACTCTAACTCAGTCAGTAATAAGGGTAAATAATAGCTGAGCAGCAACAAACCACGTAAAGCAAATCAACATGCTATATAGTACATTGTAACCCTTTGAGAAAACAAGGAAGACGTGAAAATCCTTTAGAAAAATATCTTAACTCAATTCAAAACCTCTTTTGAAAATATCTTTTTCCAACAGTTAAGCAAACGATTGCGGAACAGGTAGTGCAAGTCAGCACAAAAGTCAGCCCCTCGGGCATAACAAGTATGCAAAAATGAGCTCATAAAAACTCGCCCCTCATGCGATATTCTTGTTCCTGGTCAGCCGTTGTTACCTGACCCGTTTACATCATACAGTGTCACTGTCACCACTGTCTAAAATTTATCCTGTTTAAGAGTGATCAGTCAATATCAGTACAGCAAATAAATAACTCAAGAAATAACACAAACAACGAATAGTGAACAAATATATAAATGCAATGCAATGCATATGACGGTACACTCTGGTACCCACTGTGGCGTGCAGTCCGATCCAATTCACGTCGACGGTGCTAACTGGGGGTGTACAGACTCCGGAGGGGCTCCTACAGCCCAAGCGCAATATCAGCCATATCGTGGCATCAAACAGGCTCTCGGCCTCAATATCAATATATCATCGCTGCGGCGTGCAACCCGAGCCATCCATATATTCAGAAATCATTATAAAACTGTTGTGGCACGTAGCCCGATCCATGCTCAGTCTAGAAATGCGCATAATCCACTTAGGAAATATTAAAATGATAGTCCTCAGCTCAAAACGTTAATAAAATATTGTTTAAGTTTTCAGATCTTAGAAAAATGGCTGTGTTTGCAAAATAGTATTAAAACCTTGGACCGAGATCAAATAATATGCAAGTAATGCAAAAACAGTGATATCAATCCCCGAAGGATTTACATAGTTGGCACGAAGCCCCAAACATGGCAATCGGCCCAAATTATGAAGATAACAAATAATTTCAGTCAAATACGCGGCAAAAATCAACAACTGGGACGGACCAAGTCATAGTCTCCCAATGGTGCTCTACCCCACGCTCATATCCGGCGTGCAAGTCACCTCAATACAACACTATGATGTGCAAATTCGGGGTTTCAAACCTTCAGGATATCATTTACAAGTATTACTCACCTCGAACCGGTGAAATCTCTAGCCCGCGATGCCTTTGCCACTCAAATCGGACTCCACGCGCATCGTATCTAACCAAAACCACAACGAATAAGTTACAATAGGCTAAGGGAATATAACCCAATCGAAAAGACTCGAAAAATATCGAAAATCACAAAATTGGCAAAACCCGAGCCCCGAGCCCACTTCTTGAAATCCAGAAAATTTTACATCAATACGATCCTTATCTCGCCACGAGTCTATACATATCAAATTCACAAGAATCGGAGTTCATTTGACCCCTCAAATCCCTAGTTTAAGCTCTCTTAAATTTCAAGCCCTAAGCTCCATTTTTAACTTTTAATTCCTTGGGTTTTCAGTGTTAATCCATGTTTATACACAATAATATCATAATCTAAGTCCAAAAACCCATGCCTGATGATAGCCCTCGAAACCCTCTTCAAAAATCTCCCAAAATCTCCTTAGTCTGAAGTCCAAAATGTTTCTTCTCTTTCAAAATCGTGAAAACACTGTTCACTTAAACCCAACTAGGTTTCCGTTTCTGCAGTTGGGATACCGCACCTGCAGCTCCCGCTTCTGCATCAAAATAACCGCTTCTGCAGTCTAACTTAAAATCCCCAAGACCGCTTCTGCGGTCGAAAACCGTTCCTACGATGTCCGCTTTTGCGGACTGCCTTCCGCTTCTGCGGAAATTGTCAAGCCCTCAAGGACCGCTTCTGCGACCTCCCCGCCGCATCTACGGAACTGCCTTTGCGGTCCCTTTTCCGCAGATGCGGAAATGACAGAACCAGAAATTCTTAAACATGCAACAAACTCCAAACTCTCCGTTTAACCACTCGAATCCACCCCGAGGCCCCCGGGACCCCAACCAAAAGCACAGACATGTTCTATTACCTTATTCGAACTTGCTGAAATCATCAAAACACTTTCGTTAACATCAAAATCATCGAATTTCACCAAATTAAAGCCTAAGTTCAATAAATGCTTCCGAAACTCACATTCGATCATAAACCCGACCTAAACACCTTAGATTCAACTGAAATTTTGCACACACATCAAAAATCACCTTACGAAGCTACTGCAACTCTCGTAATTCCATTCCAACCCTCGGATCAAAATCTCACCTATCAACCGGATATCGCCAAAATGCCAACTTCACCAATTCAAGCCTAATTCTACACCGAACCTCCAAAATTACTTTCGATTGCGATCCTAAGCCACAAATCATCCCCTGAAGCTAACTGAATTGTCGAAAATTACATCCGAGCCCTCTAACTCACAAGCCAACTTCCGGTTGACCTTTCCAAACCAACCTTTCCTTAAAAAGACTAATTGCCCCATTTCCTACCAAATCCAATCCGAGTCAACTCAAACTCACCCAACACATATAATAAATCATGAAGAAGCAATAAACTGGGAAAACGGGATGGAAACACATGAGATGATGGGTTGGGTCGTCATAGAGCACCACCGACGGCAGTGCACGACGGAGACAGTAGGGAGCGGCGGCGGCTTGAAAGAAGGTGAGAGAGAGGAGAGAGTGAAGAGAGATAAGAGAGGTTACAAGTACCTTGGGCATAAGTACTTTTTAATGATCTAACAAACTTACCATCCAGAACCAGATATAAGACCTTGAGATGTTCCAGGTTGGGATCCATCGTGGGATATAACTCAACTCTTCAGAGTGGAAGGAACAGCTGGGGGAACAGGTCCCTACCATTTTCTGAGGAGATTGTATGAAGTCATCTCTCCAGCAGGAAAGTTGTTGTATGCACACACTACTGCACAGGAATAGAGTAGCAGTCAACTTTCTGTGGACACGGCTTTTTACCTACCTTGCTTACATCATTGTAAGTGAAGTCACACATGTATAAATATAATCAAGGAAGGTAAAACAACTTACCTCATGCGAGAACAAGATAAAGGACATGAAGCATGCATGGTACAATCATTCAAGTTAATTGACTCAAGATAATCTGGGCAGTGTGCCTTTAGATTCACACGAGCTAGATTAGGGACCTGATCCCTTGATGTTCCCCTCACAGAAGTACAAGTCAACCATACAGGTGGAAAGCAACTGCTGAAATTGACTGCCTGCAACTGTACGCGCGATAGTGTTGCAGTCACCTCCTATTGGGAAAAGGCATGTACTAACAAAGAATTAACATCACCATGATGATGTCTTTTATAGTATAAACCTGGTGCAAGGCACAAGACATTCTCTCTAACACTTGCAAAATCAGAAAAGAAAACATTCTCTCAAGTGCTAGCACAACCTCTCTCTCAAGAACAAATTTGCTGCAACCTCAAGGACCGGATCCAAGATTGAAGATATCTTAAGTCCTTAGGAGTTTGTTGAGTCTTTGTTATTTGTTCTTCATTTATAACTCCTACTTAGCTTAGTTAAAAGCATTGTGTAGGAAACCCTTTTGTAAATCAAAAACCCTTGTGTTTGTGTCTTGGCTTGAGTTACTCGAGTTGTGAAGTCTTTGTAATAGAATTATTACAAAATAGCTTGTAATAGTGTTATTACAAGTTAGACCGGTTAAAGTCTTTGTAGCTAGAGAGTGACAAAGTGGCTTGTGGTGAGATTATCATAAGTTAGTTAAAGTCTTTGTAACTAGAGAGTGACAAAGTGGCTTGTTGTGAGAGTATTACAAGTTAATTAATGTCTTTGTAACTAGAGAGTGACAAAATGGCTTGTGGTAAGAGTATCACAAGTTAGTTGAGTTGAAGTCTTTGTAATGGAGTCATTACAAAGTGGCTTGTAATAGGTGTTTACAAGTTAGTGAAGTTGAAAGCCTACAAGTGTAGGTCGTTGTTTTTGTCCCCTTGAGTTGGGATTTTACCATGTAAAAATCCTATGTGTTCTTTATTTACTGCCGAGCTACTGTGGGTAGAATTAGAGAACCTGATTCCTTATACTGGTTGGTTTTACAGTCTGTCACTTGTCACACCTCCTTTTTCCGCTATTAAAGGGCTTTACTACACCCCGGGAAGAGATATAGTAATAAAGGAGTTTTTTCCATTTTAAGGACAATCGAAACGGGATTCATTTTTATTTAAGAAATCAGAGTCGCCACTTGGGAGATTTATGGTGTCCCAAGTCACCGTTTTTGAATCCTGAATCGAGGAAGGGTTTGACTCTGTTTAGCATTTGCGAACCAGAAATCCGAGTAAGGAATTCTGTTAACTCGGAAAAGGTGTTAGGCATTCCCGAGTTCCGTGGTTCTAGCACGATCGCTTAACTGTCATATTTGGCTAAAATATTTGATTTTAATACATATTATCCTATTTGTGCATTTTTAGAATCAATTACCGCTTTTGTCAAATTATTCTATTTTTAAGAAAATGAACGTCGTTTAAGGACGTATTTTCGGATCACGTCACATGAAATGCACCCGGATCCTCGATACATTCTTATTCAACGTTTTAGGTTTTGGATTTGGATCGCATGAAATGCACACCCGAGTTTAGGAATGTAATTTTATTAAAACTGCTTCTAAAGAGACTAACATGTTGTTATTTTTTTGGGGGAAGGCCGTGAAATTTGCTAAACGGCTTGTCCCGAATCTCTAAGTATTTTTAATAAGTAATTAATGAGGGCCCCGCAATTTGTATTTGGTTTGGCGAGGCTCGTCTCATTTTTATTTAAAGGCCAACCTAAAGCAAACTAAAATTTTTTATTTATTTGTTTCTAAAAGGACAATTAATTTACAATTATAAATTCGGGCCTCGAATTCAAGTCCGAATTCAAACAAAAGGGAAGACCCTTTTAGCTTGAACCCGCTACCTAATTCAAAATCTAATTTTATATCATGGCGTTTTAACTGTGAGAGAGCCATGAAAATTTGTTAAATGGCTCGCCTCGATTTCTAAGGAATTACTGTTAATTATATGAGGGCCATGGGATATGAAAGGAGTTATTGGAGGTCAAAAATATTTTAGCTATTTGGAGCATTGGCAAATTATTCACCTTTAGAAAAACTTGTCACTAATTAATCTTTTGAGTTATTTTAATATCTATTAATTTAGCCCATATAGACTAGCTTTATTAAATAAAACTGGGCCTAATGACCCAACCAATTGAAAAAAATAAAAATAAGAAAGCTCATTTGGATAAGCCCCAGAAGATTGTCCATACTAATAAGCAATTATAAAGCTTAATCATATAAAATCCTCAACGATTAAAATTAGCCATGTAATCAATGATATCAAATAACACACAATCTACATGAAATTTTACTAAGAAAAACACAACTCTACATTCCTATCTAGACTAGATTTTAATCTAGCATGAACTAACACAAATAAGCAGAAGCATTTTTCAACAACAAAGTTCTTTTAACAAAAAATAAAAAATACCACCTTAATACTTAAATTCAAGTGAGCTGCTTGTAATTTAACAATATTCATCTCATATCTAAACTAATGCAAATAAGCAGAAGCATTTTTTTTTATATTTCAATCTAGCATTAAGCTCAATAGAGGATTAATAATAAGCAGCGCCAACACAAAATTATTGATGTATCAATTAACAGAAGCAAGATGAGAGTGGACCTCAAGGTGCGAAGCCATCTCGATTATAACAACAATGGTACAAACAGAAACCGGAATCGGGAACCTCGTCGTTTGACTCAAAGTGCGACAACTTGTCAAGAGCGAGCAAGAATTGGGATTGAAACTGAGCTCGACTAAGACGCCAAATCGACTTCGTCCGGTGTCGTATGTGAGTGAATCAGTTCCGGCAATAGATGACAGTGATGAATTTGGGGAATCCTCTAAGGTTTTCAGATTGTTCTATGGCTGAAGATGTTCATGGGTGTAATGGTTGCTTAAGGGTGTTGAAGCTCAAGGAGAAATGGACCTCGCTTCTTCAACTGAAGAAGAAGAAGATCGCCCTCCGAGGGGTTCTAATTTTCAGCTAGCTTTTCAGCTCTTAGTGTTATTTTGGTATATGCAACCTCCCTTTTTCAATGTTTTTTCTTCTTTTTCTTTATTGTGTATTGTGTGTGTATTTATAGTGATGGGGTGGGGAGTATTTTTTGGGGGAAAATATTTTGGGGAAGGTTTTGGAGGGAAAATATTTTGGGGAAGGTTTTGGGGGGGAAATATTTTAGGCTTTTCAAATGTTTAGCCAATTTGAATTTAAGACCAAGCCTTTTCACTTCTCTCTTTTTTTTGTTGTTCTTTTCTTTCTTTAATTAATTAAAAACCTAAACTAAATTTCTAAATTGATTTAAATTGTAAAATTAAGCTAATTATTTAACTATGTAAAAATGATCATTTTTTGTGATTTTTTGATTAATAGCACAATTAACTTAATGTAATTAATTCCTAAATGCAAATTAAACCTAAGGTGTCATGAAATTAAAATGTGATACTTTTTATGGTTTTTCTATGATTTTAAAAAATATTAAAAATGCATGAAATGTAAATAAATAAATAAAAATACCTAAAAATCAATTAAAATTATTTTGGTCTATTTTTAGGAGTTATCTTCATGTAGGGCAAAAATCACGTGCTTACAGCTGCCTCTCTTTGCTCGGAAACACGAAGAGTTTTCGGGCAAAGATAAAGTGAGCACTGTGAGGGATTTTTGCCCATTTAAAACACCATGAGAATCATTTTTTGAAAAACTGTCTGACCGAACCTTGCTTCAAAGGTTGCCTACATATCCTTGGCTATAAAGGAATCAGGTCAGGTGTAGTTCAGAAGTGAAGAGGTGATGGAGTACCGAGGTTGAGAGTCGAGTGAGGTTCCGTCTGAGGCTCTGGTCCGTTGTCCCGTTATTACATCGAAATTGGAAAAGACTAACTAAGCCTATCAACTACGAGTTACAAGATTCATATCTATGAGTCTTCTGAAGCTTGATCTTGAGT
>MU731061.1:0-26262 GCA_026770625.1 Nicotiana glauca
GATCCTCATTTATGTGTCCTGAGAGACACTGTGCAGCGTGGAGGTGCCACGAAGGTGACTTTAGATGCGGATGGTCTTTTGAAGTTGCAGGGGCGAGTATGTGCTCCCAATGTCGATGGTATTCGAGAGTTGATCTTAGCGGAGGCCCATAGTTCTCGGTATTCTATTCACCCGGGCGCCACGAAGATGTATCAGGACTTGCGGTAGCATTATTGGTGGCGTAGGATAAAGAAGGACATTGTTGCATATGTGGCTCGGTGTTTGAATTATCAGCAGGTCAAGTATGAGCATCAGAGGCCGGGTGGTGTGTTTCAGAGGATTGAGCTTCCCGAGTGGAAGTGGGAGAGGATTACATGGACTTCGTTACTGGTCTTCCGGTGACCCGGAAGAAATTTGATGCTATTTGGGTCATTGTTGATAGGCTGACCAAGTCAGCACATTTCATTCCTGTTGCCACCACCTATTCATCGGAGAGATTAGNAACAGGAGTTAGGCACAAAGGTTCAGTTGAGTACAACATTCCATCCTCAGACAGACGGCCAGTCCGAGAGGACTATTCAGATATTGGAGGATATGCTCCAAGCCTGGGTTATTGATTTTGGAGGCTCTTGGGACCAGTTTCTACCTTTAGCAGCATTCGCCTACAACAACAGCTACCAGTCCAACATTCAGATGGCTTCTTATGAGGCGTTGTATGGTAGGCGATGTAGGTCTCCAGTTGGATGGTTTGAGCCGGGAGAGGCTCGGTTGTTGGGTACAAATTTAGTCTAGGAGTCTTTGCATAAGGTCAAGATCATTCAGGACAGGCTTCGTTCGGCTCAGTCGCGGCACTAGAGTTATGCGGATCGCAAGGATCGAGATGTAGCTTTCATGGTTGGCGAGCGAGTATTGCTCCGTGTATCACCTATGAAGGGTGTGATGAGATTTGGGAAGAAGGACAAGCTTAGCCCTAGGTTCATTGGCCCATTTGAGATTCTTGATTGCGTGGGAGAGGTGGCTTATAGGCTTGCCTTACCTCCTAGCTTGTCAGTCGTGCATCCAATGTTTCATGTGTCTATGCTTCGGAGGTATCACGGAGATCTTACCCGCATGTTAGATTTCAACACTGTTCAGTTGGACAAGGATCTGTCCTACGAGGAGGAGCCAGTAGCTATTCTAGACCGGCAGGTTCGACAGTTGAGGTCGAAGAGTTTTCCTTCAGTGCGTGTTCAGTGGAGAGGTCAGCCTCCTGAGGCATCGACCTGGGAGTCTGAGTCTGATATGCGGAGCCGTTACCCTCATCTATTTCCTGACTCAAGTACTTCTTTCTTTTGTCCGTTCGAGGACGAACGATTGTTTTAGAGGTGGAGAATGTGACGACCCAAAGGGTCATCACCGTATTTCTCCCTTTTTTCGCGCTTTCGAGGCCTTGGAAACCTTACATCTGGTTACCTCGATTTATGTGCGCAGTCTGGGCGCAAAGCCGGAAAGTTTTTATGTTAAAATATGTGAAAAATTTGAAGAATTTTGATATTTATATTGATATAGTTGACTTTGGTCAACATTTTGGGTAAACGGGTCCGGATCCGTGATTTGACGTCCCGGAGGGTCCGTAGAAAAATATGGGACTCGGGCATGTGCCCGGAGTCGAAATCCGAGTTCTAGAACCTGAGTAAAAGAATTTTTCTGTTAAATTGTTTTTCTGAAATTATTAAGGAAAAATGGAAATTAAAATTGATTAAAAGACTATGGTATCGGGCTCGTATTTTGGTTCCGACGCCCGAAACAAGTCTTATATATTGTTTAAGCGCTTTCTGTGAAGTTTGGTCGAAATCGAACGTCGTTTGACGTGTTTCAGACTATGAGTTCCAAGTTTGAAAGTTAAGAAGTTTGAAAAGAAAATCATGTGTTTTGAAGCTCGATTCTATGTAAATGATGTTATTTTGGCGATTTGATCGCACGAGTAAGTCCGTAGGATGTTTTTGAGGTTGTGTGCATATTTGGTTTGGAGCCCCGAGGGCTCGGGAGAGTTTTGGATAGGTATCGGATTGCATTTTCTCATTGTAAAAAAATCTGGTATCATTCAGTTCTGCAGGTTTCGCATTTGCGAAGCCAGTGCTCGCAAATGCGAACTCGCAATTGCGAGCCTCTCATCGCAAATGCGAACTTTCACCTGGGCAGTGGTCTTCGCAAATGCGAATGGCCGTCTGCAAATGTGGATGTGAACCTTCGCAAATGCGACCTTTTGGTTCGCAAATGCGAAGGTTGGCAGCATAGTATGGATTCGCAAATGCGAGTCCAGCTTCGCATTTCCCACATTTAGTCGGGGTTCGCAATTGCGAACTGAGGCTCTGCAATTCATACTTAGATGATTTTGAAGCTTCATTTTTCATATTTTCAAAACCCAAACACCCATTGGCAATTTTTCACGAACTCCCTCTTCTACAAATCACTTGTAAGTCAACTTTTACTTACTTTTTTCAAACTTTAACATCATTTATCATGTTTTCATCTTAAAATCAAGGTTTTTCATGGGTAAAAATGGGGATTTTGGGTAGAACCTAGGTTTTCTTAAAATTAGGGATTTAGACCTCAATTTGGGGTCCGATTTCAAAACAAATCATAGATATGAACTCGTGGGGGTAACGGGTGACCAGGTTTTGGTTCGAACTTCGGGTTTTGACCACGTGGGCTCGGGTTCAAGAAGAAGAACCTAATGGCTTTGGGTTCTTAGGATATTAGGTTTTTTTGTGAGTTTTAGGGCACTGACTCAAAAAGGTGGTCCAAT
This sequence comes from Nicotiana glauca, assembly GCA_026770625.1. Taxonomy (NCBI): domain Eukaryota; kingdom Viridiplantae; phylum Streptophyta; class Magnoliopsida; order Solanales; family Solanaceae; genus Nicotiana; species Nicotiana glauca. Next base: position 2,768 of record MU731061.1, read on the forward strand.
TTTGGGCTTGAATTTCGAAGATTGGGGTTGGGTCCATGTCTTATTGGGTTTTAAATTTAGGGTAGGAAGACTAAATAACATAATGTATCTGTAAAATATAAAAACCACTCTTTATTAAAATAAGTTACTAAAATAAAATTAAATACTAAAAGTGAAACTATTCGTATTTTTTAATTTTATAAATGGTAGATAGACTAAAAGTAACTAAATAAAATATCAATTAGCTAAATAAAGAAAATATATTTTGTAATTTTTATTTTTGTGATAAAATAAAGTAAAAGAGTCAAAACTAGTTAAAATAGCGATATTAGACCTAAACTAAATATTAAACGCTAAAATGTATCAAATCTTGGGGAGGATCAAAAATTAAATGTCTACAGCTGCCCCTCTTTGACTGGAAACACGAAGAGTTTTCAGACAAAGAATGACGAGACAAGTTTTTTTACCCGATCCTTATTTAGAGAGACCAAAAACTAAAAGAAAGGAGAATCTGACTAAGCCTTGGTATCTGAGCTGCCTACATATCCTTAGCTATAAAGGAATCAAGCAATGTGTAGTTCAGAAGTAGGAAGAATGGCGGAGATTACCGAGGCGGAGAACCGATTGAGGTGCCGTCAAGGTCCCGGTCCGCGGTCCTGTTATTACAACAAATCAAAATCTAAAAGAACTAAGCAAGCCTATCAGCTATGAGTTACAAGATTCCTATCTATAAGTCTACTGAAGCTTGATCTTGAGGCTTAAATGGTTCTTCATGTAGATTTTTGACTTGAACCTTGATGCTTGCTAGCTGCATGTGCTGATTCACTTTTCCACGACTTCTTCGGATCAAGAACGGACATACAGTGCTCGTAACTTCAACCATGTCTTGAGCAGTTCACTTTTTCATCTACTTCTGCATCTGGACTTACTTTTTCTTTTCTTTTTTATTTTTTGTTCATTCAAGATTGAGACTTCTTCTTTTGGTCATCTCGGACTGTCGACTCGTATTCTTGAGGTGAGTTTCTACTATTTCTAACATGAATTGAATAACTTCCCTCGTTCTCTAGGTGGGTACCTGCTACTTACTTGAAATTTGAAATAATTCCGATACAACCTTGTTCTCCAGGTGGGTGCCTACAATCAAAACAACAAAACAAACAAAATTTTTTGCTCCAGTTTGCATAGGAAGATTTGTGAGTTGTTAGCAAAACTGTAAATCACCTATACTATTGATGCAATGATAAGAGTAAACTAAAGACTCATCTAGGACGTGCGTCTCCTAGGGATGAACTCAAATGACTCAAACTAGGAAGTCATCTCCTAGGGATGAAACTTGAATGAACCAAACTGGGAAGTGCTTATCCTAAGGATAAAACTCGAATGACTCAAACTAGGAAGTGCATCTCCAAGGGATAAAACTTGAATAAACCAAACTAGGAAGTGCGTCTCCTAGGGATAAAACTTGAATGAACCAAATTAGGAAGTGTGTCTCCTAGGGGTAAAGTCTGAATGAATCAAACTAGGAAATCCGTCTTCCAGGGGTGAAACTTGAATGAGTCAAAACTAGGAAGTGCGTCTCCTAGGGGTAAAATCTTAATTTAGGAAGTGCGTCTCCTAAACAATATAACCTTAAAGACCCACACTATGAAGTGCGTCTCCTAGGGTAAAACTTCAATGACTCAAACTAGGAAATGTGTCTCCTAGGAATGAACTTAAATGACCCAAAACTAGGAAGTGCATATCCTAGGGGTAAAATTTTAATTTAGGAAGTGCGTCTCCTAAAGAAAAAATATAACCCGAAAGACCCAGACTAGGAAGTGCATCTCCTAGGGGTAAAACTTCAATGACTTAAATTAGGAAGTGCATCTCTTGGGAATGAACTTAAATGATCCAAACTAGGAAGTGTGCCTCCTAGGGGTAATATCTTAATTTAGGAAGTGCGTCTCCTAAAACAAAAATATAACCTGAAAGACTCAGACTAGGAAATGCGTCTCCTACGAGTGAAACTTCAATGACTTAAACTAGGAAGTGCGTCTCCTAGCAATGAACTTAAATGACCCAAACTAGAAAGTGTGTCTCCTAGGGTAAAATCTCAATTTAGGAAGTGCATCTCCTAAAACAAAAATATAACCTAAAAGACCCAGACTAGGAAGTGCGTCTCCTAGGTGTGAAACTTCAATGACTCATACTAGGAAGTGCGTCTCCTAGGGATGAAATCTAAATTTAGGAAGTGTGTCTCCTAAAACAAAAATATAACCTGAAGGATCCAGACTAGGAAGTGTGTCTCCTAGGGGTGAAACTTCAATGACTCAAACTAGGAAGTGCATCTCCTAGGAATGAACTTAAATGACCCAAAACTAGGAAGTGCGTCTCTAAAGGGTAAATCTCAATTTAGGAAGTGCGTCTCCTAAAAACAATTATTATCTCAATAGCATTTGCATAAGCAGAGTTGGTGCATTACACCTGAAAAATTCAAAGTTGACACGAACATACCCTTCATCCCTGTTTCAGACAAAGAAAACTTGTGAGTTTAAAACATGTTGGTTAGTTTGTGGCCTTGATTACTAGGGCGATTTCTCTTGCACTTGTCACAATCAACTTGGACTTCAACTTTGAAGACAATGCTTGTTATCGCTCGACCGTTTTTCCGGAAAAACCTTATCACAGGAAATATTCCTGATTCATTCTAAGTCCAATACCTTATGCCCGATGAATTGCACTCGTGTTCTAACATTCACCAAATATTTGCATGTTACATCAATCCCAAAGAACATATATTATCACCACTCAGTGCACACACTATTCTCCTATGTCTTATGACAATTTGATGTGCTTGCCAGACATCGGCTTCGTATAATTAAAAAGTTGGTAGCAGATTTTGAAGTCATTTCTCACTTATTTCAACAAAAACAGACTCAAAAGAGACTCAAACAAAACAAAAGGAACAAAATAAGGAGAAAAATGAAAAGAGAGGGTATCTAGCAATAAAAAACTTTTACCCAGGAAAAAGAACAAAGTAGAAACTAATCTAATTTGAAGGCCATCTCCACTAACCATGACATGCATTTTGGATTAACCTGCCCGACCTATGAAGTGAGTCTAATATTCAACTCTTGTTATGCTTCTAAGTTGTGAAACTGGGCTTCAGCACTCCAATTGTCCTATTTGATCCACAATCCTCAGTCGACTTGTAGTGTCCTGAAGGGTTTTCACCATCAAGCCTCCTTCATTTTTGCTCATTTTCTCAACTTACCGTCTCCTACGGTGCCCAGGAGGGTTTCCACCGACAAGACTCTCTCATTTTATCATTTTCTCTCTTTGTGCCGAGAACAAGGTATTACCCATAATGTAGGAAGATTATACTTTTACCACACACTTTATTTGACATCCTCAAAGATTGGTCGGAAGGTCTTTCTTTTGACCGTAATTTAGGCTTTTGCACAAGGTTAGAAAGAAGGGTGGCATGAAGGATCAAAATAATTTAAGATGAGAGGGTTTCAAAATTACAATATTTGGAATCAGATATTTTGGTAAAATTAAACTTCTGCCCCTGTTTCTTTTGGTCTCGGAAATTTTGGATTTTTATTTTGAGGGGACCGAACCTTGTAAGACTGCCTACTTATCCTTAAAAGGAATCAGGTCGAATGTAATTCAAACATAAAATTAGTTTTTTTGTTTTTCTTTTCCTTTTATTTCTTATCTTTTTTTCTTTTTTTTTCCTTTTTTTTTTCTTTTCTCCTTTTTTGTTTTCTCTTTTCCTTTGTTTTTCTCTTTTTCTTTTTCTTCTCTAATTCCTTGCTCTACCTCTGATTCCAAAAGAGGGGTACGAAACAAAACAAATTAGGGCTTAAAAGGTGTAGCAAAAGATAAAAGTGTTTAGGTAGCAGATAAAATGCCTTCGTCATACCAACTTTAAAAATTTCAAGTACAAACATGCAAATGAATATAAACAAAGAAATCAAACATAGTATCTATTGATGACATCAACACAAACAAAAGTGCCAATTGGTGATACCTTTTTCCCAATGAATGACCCTTGCCAGTTCGAAACATATTTGACTCAACCTTATCTTGATGTGAAAGAATGCATTTCAGCACTGACTGATCTACCTCAAACTGCTTGAGAGACATTTTCTTGTTGTATGCTCCTATCGACCTCTTGATTTTCCAGACTAATTGCCTCGGTTTCACTCAATTTAAGCTTCGGGTTATCTTAGAATGCATGAATCTTTACTTGTTTCCTCAAATTCATCCTTTTATCATATTCAAAATTGTGTCACTGCTTCATAATTAAACTAACTTTCAAGACGAGGCTGAAAATTATGTGTTCATGTCAAGCATGAAAAGAACTATAAAAGGAAAAATAACATAAACAAAAATTGACTAGAACTAACAAAATTAGAGTGCATTAGACAGATGGTGAAAAGGGTTTGAACAAAACAAGAAAAATAGACATGGGTTACAACCCTGGAACAATCCTTGATAACACTAGACGAGTTACTACAACTAAGCGAACTACGTAAAATAAGAAGAAAAAGGGTTTGAGCCACAATATAATATTTGGATTATAACCCTGAAATAACCCAGACAACAGAAATGAAAATAAATAAACCACCAAAACTCCTTCCTGGCTAGCCAAGAAAGGAGTGTCTTTTCTATTACCAAGCTCGGCATCTTAGCCACTAGGTTGCACATCAAAATTACTAGGACCTTAATTTCAATATCATTAACTTTAGTCAGCAAGTTCCCAAGAGGATTCTCATGCTCCCTGTCACCACACATCTTCCTTAAAAAATGTACATCATCATGCGCAGGTAAAGGATTCTGCGCAATATTCTGGGTGTCACTGTCCTGGATCAAAATTATCCATTCTTGAATCATTCTTTCTATTTCCCTTTTCAAAGCACGTCAATCTTCAATTCTATGACCTTGGACATTGGAGTGGTACATGCATCATACAGTAGAACCAAAACCTTTTGCATATGGGTCTGCAGTAAAGCCGAGGAGCGGCTCAATCAGGCTAGACTATTTTAATTTTTTAAACCAGCTTGTGTAGGATTCTCTGATTGGCGTGAAACTATTTCTTTAACTTTGTTCCCCTATATGCCCCTGTTTCTTAGGGTTGTTGGGTGCTTGAAAATGTTGTAAAGGAGAAAGAGTATTATGTGGTGTTGGTGCTCGCCATAAGGAGTGACCTAGTGGTTGAACAAATGACTGGACGTTGTTCGAAGGATAATACTAAGGTGGATTATGTGGAGCTCGGGGGATAGGTTTGGGTTTGGGGTTGGGGTTGGGGTCGTATCGAGGTCGGGGTTGAGACTAAGTATATTGGTGATGCAGACCCGTTGGGACATGTTGTGATCCTAAGACAACCATGTAACATCATCCTTATTCTTCTTGTCTAGCAAACTTCTGGTGCCACCCTGGATTGCTTGTGAGGTTGCTTTTACTGCGGAGTAGGTCATGATCTTGCTTGACTTGAGTCCCTCTTCCACCATTTCTCCCATCTTTACCATATCGTTAAAAGGCTTACCACAACCGAGATCAAATGTCCAAAGTAAGTAGGCTCTTGAGCTTGAAGAAAGTACTCGACTATTTCATCTTCTTCCATCGGAGGATTGACTCGTGGTTTGCTCTCTTCATCTGAAACCATATTCCCTAAAACTTGCAATACGTTTATTCTCTATCTTGGTAAAGGATAGGCGATCCGGGACAATATCTATGTTATACTAAAAATGTGGAGCAAAGGCTGAGCCAAATCATCCCATGTGTACCACCTGCTGGCATCATGGCGAGTGTACCATTCCAAAGCTGCCCCACTCAGACTCTGGCTGAAGTATGCCATCAATAATTTGTTCTTCCCCCCATCGCCTCTCATTTTACTGCAATAACCTCTCGGATGGGCTACAAGATACCCATGTCCATCGTGTAGACCATAATTTAGCATCTTGAACCCAACAGGCAGCTGGACATCACAGAACAAACACAAATCCTTATAAGCCACACTTACCTGGTTTCCTAACCCTTGCATATTTCTTAATGATTGCTCCAGACTTTTTACTTTCCTAAATATTACCCCTTTCTCCACGTTCTTGGGTGGTTTCTCAGTTTTAACATGAGGTTCAAAGTGAGGAGTATAGGATAAGAATCTGAAACTTTGAAGGTGGGTTTTAGGGCGTAGTACTGGGTATCTGGAGCTTGGAATGCGGGCTCACTAGAGGATCGATGGAGGGTAGCTAGTGGGGGGATAGAAAAATAGGAGCAGTTGTTGGAGTAGGGTATAAGGTCATTTTGGCTGGTGGAACATGAAAAATTTGGGACAAAGTACCGGGGTAAGAGTGGTAAGGGGTGAAGTCTGGTGCATGTTGAGGGGACATAGTAATGGTACCAGGCATCTGGGCTTGGGACAGTGGTGGAATAGAGGCATGGTTTTCTATATAGTTGGTAGGGAATGAAGATGGAGGATGTACCTTAATCCAGGTGACGAGCTCTAGACGTATATGATTTTTCTGCTCGTACTCCGTCAAATTATAGCAAAGTTTAAAATATCGTCCCATATAGATTGGAACCACCTAGGCTACAGATTTGTATTGTCTATGTTACTATTTGAGAGAATCATATTGGTAAAGAGAGAATTGTTAAAAAAATAGTAAAATAAAAGTAATAAATATTTTAATAGTTTTATAATAAAAGATAGAGGTTGGGATATTGCGAATCAGCAAAATAAAACCATTATAATAAAGTCAAAATTTTATTACTTATTTCTTTATTTAATGAAATAATTGCTTATTTCTAATTAAACCAAATCACATAAAAGTAACCAATTAATAACACCTCTTTCGATTAGTGTAGTCAATCAATTAACAGTTAAGGGGTAAGGTCTGTGTACAGACTATCCTCCTTAGACCCCACATATTGGGATCAAACTGAGTTTGTTGTTGTTGTTGTTGTAATCGATTAATAGCTAAACAAAGACCTTATTTAATTAATGACCACGTATTTCTAGGATATCACTCCACATAACAATAATATATAAATAGCACCGCTCGCGCTTAATGTTATTAATTTATTAACAATTAGTGATATTAAACAATAATTGACTAATAATACCTCTTTCGATTAGTGTAGTTAATCAATTAAAGCAATGGCTTCAAACAAGAATTATCTTAGTTGAGTACACCAAGTGAGAAAAATCCTCTTTCGATTAGTCTTTTCTAAATCAATAAACTTGTTTAAATCTTTCTCTTCGCACGAATAAGAAACAAAATAACAAGATAAAGATTTTAGTAAGTGATATAATTATATCAAATAAATAAAAATAATCAATATCAAATATGTTGGTGTACAATTATGACAAAGAGAAAATCTCAACATAAGAAGATAATAAAATTAAGATAATTATTATAAACACTTTTATAGCTTCATCTAGTATCCCAACCAAAGAAAACTACTCCATTATGGAGAAAAGATAAAATAGAAAAATACAATTCCTACAATAAGAGAAATAACTTTTAAAACTAAAATAAAGCTAATTAAAGTTGGTGTTCTCAGCACAAGAATTAGTTTTTTCTCCACTGAAAAGTCATGCCTATTTATAGAAAATTACACCAATAAACTTCCCAGGTATGTCATCCTTGGATTAGGGATGACATCTTTAGCTCTTGAATCAATTTCTTCTACGTGCTTCTTTCCAAAGATGACATCCTTGGATTGGGGATGCCATCCTTGGCCTTTTTGCTGTCTCTGCTAGAACACTCTTCTTTCTTCTCCTTTTCTTTTCCTGCAACATATATTATTGTACAAATATTGAATAAAAAGTCACATCTATAAATAAAAAATTTATTTTTTGGTATAACATCTACCTAAAACCATATATAATATATACTTATCACCAGGCCTGATACATTTCCGCCATCTGATATTTCAACCTTCGGACCTCCTCTTTCAGTTCCGATTCTGATTCTACAATCTCCCTTGGTGGGTCTACAAACCTTATGTCCAAGTCTTTGCTAACCATGTCTACCTTGCTCTTTGACCTTGTGTTGTATGGACGAATCGCCAAAGTACCACAAACTAACTACCCTCTATTATGATAACAATGAAAGTAACAAAGAGGATCAAAACAAAGTCAACATTTTAGCATTAAGGCATTTATCATATAGAAATATCACATTGCGTGTAATGCCCCTAGCAACAATTAACAGCTCTAGAATGACTTCGAGGGTCACAAGGTCATTTAACATCATCCCAATTTTGTTCATTTCAATCTTCTCTTTTCTTTAATTTCTAGCACTTCTTGGCTTGCTCATTTTCCTTCCTCTCTTTTCTTTCTAATTGTCACTATTTTCTTTCTCTCGCCCCTCACATCCCACAGCTTCATTCCTTTTCCCCCCTTTTCCCCTTTTAATAATGATTTGATCGAATCCTATATAGGTTACCTACGTATCATGTCCCTCATGAATCAGATCAAGCGTAATTCTAGAAAATTAATGGATAAAATAAACTAAAAATAAAAATCTTTTTGGATTTTTCATTTATAATTTTTTTCGGTTTTCATATACAAAATAGGAAGTATGATAATGATATATGAGACAAACTAAACTATACTACGACAACTCTGACACAAACTAAAGGACTGAATACTACGAGAAATGATTAGAAAGTAAAAAAAAAACACCACATAAATAGACTCAAAACATAAAAGTTTCCTCAGACAAGCTCCCAAATGCAATGGTCCTGGGGTATCTGTCATGCTCGAGCTCTGGTACATGGATCCATACCTGAATAAGAAAAATAATACCAAATAGATTTAGTGACTCGATACACTATGCGACACCATATTCCTATTGAGTCATGATTCAAACTCTCAGGAATCACGGTCTTTAAGATTACTTTTCACAAATGACCCTACTTTGCACAAATGACCCTACTTTGCAGAAGTGGCCTATGTAGCAAAAATGGCTAACCATGCATATTTAACAAGAATGGACCTTAAACAAAGAGGATACCTTGTTGTGAACTTAGGACTCTAAGACATGGACCACTGAACCACTTTTACGAAAATGACCTCATTTTGCAAGAACGACCGATGTGGCCAAAAAGTGGCTAGACATGTAAATTCAACAATGACGGGCCTTGAAGTAAGGAGACAGCCAATTTTTGATTCTTGACTCTCCAAACACGGTTCAACAAGCCACTTCGCAAAATAGCCCTACTTTGCAACAAGCCCGATGTGGCCAAAAATGGCCAGATATGTAAGATTTGGCTAAGAACCTGCAAAATCAAGAACCTAGTATTAACTAGGAAGACCAGACCCTAAGTAGTCCGTACCCCGTCTTGAAAGATGAGAATCAGGTATGTGTAGTTCAGGAAGATTGGATACGAGAGAGAGTTTAAAAAAATACTAATTTGAAGAAAACGTATTTTTTTTCTTTTTATTTTTTTAAAAAAATGATGAAACATGTAAAATCTTTTTGGATTATATTTTTCTCTTTTTTTAATTATTTTTTTGGAAAATAATGGGAAAGTGCAAAATCTTTTTGGATTTTTTATTTTTATTTTTCTTGTCTTTTTCTTAAAAAAGTTGTGAAAGAAAATCATAACTGGGCCCTACTTGCTTCATTTTTACATTTCACCCTATTTTCCAAATACTAGTCCGCTAAATGACCTTTCTACCCTCAAATATTCAACATGTATTACATAGGGTGAATGAATGTGTTTTAGGGCCATGAGCCCGTTTTGACACAATTTGGATAGGCCTCCTATAAAGGGACACGGTGCCTGGGACCGAGCTTTTCTAAGTATAAATGACATGATGCAAATAAGCATGACCTAAAGGCTGACCTAATTTTGGGGTTTACTAAACAAAGTAATTCGGGGTGGCACATGGTCGATGACGATTGCTTTAATTCTCCGCCCACTCCATGCTCCCACGCCATCCACCTAAAGACACAAGTGACTCACAAAAAGGCCGTGTATGCTCAAACGTACTCCAGAAGACTTGTTGCACATAGAAGACTCATGGTTATGCAAATGATCAGTTATATAGCAGTAAACATATAAGGAAAAATAATAAGCAAATAAACGACAAAACATAAATAAGACTACTAAACCAAGAAAAAAGGCAAATAAAGAAAATGAACACCTCAACTGAATATCCTAAAAAGCCAACAAGATCAAGTATCAGCTCGAACCTGCAACTCCCATGTAGAGTCACCAAAGCTTTCACACCCCCCTTTTTACCACCTCACTAACCCCTTTAAAATAAATAAAGTGATTTTGAAGCTCAAAAAAGGTTACGATTATGAAAAGTGACAAAAATTTCTGTTCAAAAGATTTTAAGAGTCACCATCTGACTTTGATTTCGGTGTGTCAGGTAAACATTTTTAGAATGATTTTTCCTTTTAAAATACTTTGGACTCCAAAACTAAGTCAGCACCAGAGATTTGGATGAGGGGGTTCATTTAATTCGGGGAGAAGGCGTTAGGTATTCCACGAATCCCGTGAAATCTACGGTTGCGTACTCGATCTAGCTGGCCTTTAAAATATTCAAATTGAGGCAAAAATAAACAAAGAAAAGAAGAATAAATACATAGGAGGCTCGAGGTCGTTCCCACCTAATAAAAAATTGGAAATAAAAATAAGAATAAAAATACTATGAGTTTTACATTCGGCTTACAAATACAAATACTTCAGGGAATACCACGGAAAAAATTTACAAAAATTATAAGGCTTGACTACCCAAGTTTGGTCGGCCAAAACATGCTCGTAGCGGTGAAACAATGAAATAAATTCATCAGAACGTTAAACAGGATTCTTTCATCTTTATACCTTTACCCCGCACTTGATTCAGATGATCTAAATAAAACTAATGAGTTCAATTACTTAGCTAATAGATAATGAACCAGCTATCTTCCTTAATTAATTTGCTCAAACCAAAGACAAATTTTTGTACTGGCTGATTAACAAAACACAAAAAAGGCACCATGAGCATGGATGACAAGAACTCAGTCATATTTCCAAAACAACATAAAGATAAACAGGGAATAAAATGAATGGGGAAGTGAAGAATCGGACCTCAATAGAAAAAGTTTCTTCTGGATAAGAGAAAATCCGAGTTTAAAGTTTTGTCCGGATGAAGAACAACAAAATTCAACAACAAATATTGAGTATCAGCCGGGAAAATCAGCAGGAACGCGAATCTGACCTCGAATATCGACTTAAACCAGGTCCATCTCATCAGCAAAATTCAGACCCGACATTGGACTCCATGATACAAAATTGAAAATCAGAAGAAATAAAATGAAATTGTCGATATTACAAAAATCTATAACGTCAACATCAATAGCTAATTGCATAAGCTATTGTTACTTGGAGATGAAAGGACTCCATTTTTTACTCACCCGCACCATCCCTTAAAGTATTCCAGATGCCTTGTTTTTGGTCTAATGTGTACGGCTGTGGGGAGATGAAGATGGGTGGAGTTGAAGAGTGGTGTTTGGATTCCAGCGAGCTGCTGCTGCTGCTGGTTTTCAGCGAACAACGACTGATCTAGGTTAATGGAGGTTCGCTAATGTTCTCTTGGTTGAGGGTGGTGAAGAGGCAGAGTGGGTGGAGAAGAAGCAACGATTGGAGGGGGGGGGGGTTAGAGAGGATCGCTATTATTGGAGGGCTTGGAGATGCTGTAGGTTGCTGTGATCTTTTGGAAGTAGCAGGAGATCGAGAACGGTGGGCGACTTTTTCCGGCAATTTTGAGGTGGCCGGTGGCGGAGGCTCTTCTTCTTAGGGTTCAAGGGTTATCTAGGGTTAGTTCAATGTGTCTAGGTTTAGGGATATTTTTGGGGTTCAAGAAGAAGAAGCTGATGGCTTTGGGTTCTTAGGATATTAGGTGTTTTGTAGGTTTAACGGTATTGGCTCAAAAAGGTGGTCCAATTTCGGGCTTGAATTTAGGACATTGGGGGTGGGTCCATGTCTTATTGGATTTTAACTTTGAGGTAGGAAGACTAGATGACATAATGTATCTATAAAATAAAAAAACCACTCTTAATTAAAGTAAATTACTAAAATAAAACTAAATACTAAAAGTGAAACTATTTGTATTTTGTAAATTTATGAATGGTAGATAAACTAAAAGTAGCTAAATAAAATATCAATTAGCTAAACAAATAAAATAATTTTTTTGTAATTTTTATTTTTATGATAAAATAAAGTAAAAGAATCAAAACTAGTTAAAATAGCGATATTAGACCTAAACTAAATATTTAAATGCTAAAATATATAAAATCTTGGAGAGGGTAAAAAATGACATGTGTACATTACCTATAATTTGTCCAAGTACCTTCACATCCATTATTCTTTTACATCGAACGTCACGTTGACTTGGTTTACTATGAGAAGGGATTCGCACTTGCCTTCTATTACCTTGGCCCTAAGGCTTTTAGTTAACTTCAGACCTGCAATCATGGCCTCATACTCGCCCTAATTGTTAGTCAATTTCAGATTTCTAATAGACAGCCTGATTACATTTCCCATAGGCGGTTTTAATATAATGTCGAGCTCGGACCCCTTTGCATTTGAGGCACCATCCTTAAAAAGGGTCCAGATTCCCGAGGTTGTCCCCAAGCTTGACACAAATTCCCTCTCGACTTCAGGTATTAAGGCTGACATAAAGTCGGCCATGAAATCTGCAAAATTTGAGATTTTATGGCGGTTCGGGTCGATAATCGATATCGTACCCGATAATTTTGATGAACCATTTGGCCAACCAGACCGATAGCTTGGGTTTTTTCATGAGGTTCCTTAGTAGGTAAGAAGTTACTATATGTATGGGGTGGCATTAAAGTACGGCTTTAGCTTTCTGGAGGCGCTTAGCAAAGCGAGCTCCAATTTTTCTAGGTGAAGATATCTTGTTTCGGCCTCACCTAGAGTTCTACTGACATATTAAGTAGGATATTGCGTACCTTCTTCCTCCCAGACTAAGACTCCACTTATCGCCACCTCAGAAACTGCCAAGTAAAGGTACAATTATTCGTCTGCACTCAGAGTGTAGAGTAGGGTCATGGTCGATATGTACCGTTTAAGTTCTTCTAAAATTTGTTGGCACTCTGGGGTCCAGGAAAAGTTATTCTTATTTTTTAACAGTGAGAAGAACCGATGGCTTTTGTCCGAGGACCATGATATGAATCGGCCCAGGGAGTCTATACGCCTGGCCAACCTTTGAACGACCTTAACGTTGTCCACCACGGTAATGTACTCTATAACTTTGATTTTGTTGGAATTGATCTCGATCCCTGTATTGGACACTATGAACCCGAGGAAATTTCCCAAGCCAACCTTGAATGCGTACTTCTCCGGGTTGATCTTCCTATTATATTTCTTTAATAAGTCGAAGGTCTCTTGGAAATGTTACAAATGGTCCTCTAATCACAGAGACTTGACTAACATGTCATCAATATAAACTTCCGTTAATTTCCCTCTATGTTCTTCAAACATCTGGTTTACTAGGTGTTAATAGGTGACACTGGCGTTCTTTAATCCAAATGACATTACATTATAGCAATAGGCACCAAACTTAGTAATAAAATAATTCTTTTCTTGATCGCCCGGGTCCATCCAAATTTGATTGTACCCGGAATAGGCACCGAGAAAATTATCTCATGCCCGACTATCACGTCGATCATGCGACCGATGTTAGGAAAAGGAAAACTATCCTTGGAGAATACCTTAGTTAGATCTTTGTAATATACACATATTCTTAGCTTATTCCCCTTTTTAGGCACTATTACTACGTTAGCTAACAAGTCCGGGTACTTAACGTCCAGAATGGATCCTAGTTTAAAGATCTTAGATACCTCATCCTTGATGAATGCATGCTTGACCTCAGACTGCTGTGATAACCCAGAAGGTCATCTTTTATTTTAGAATCCGATTTTGTGTTCCAAGGATTTGAAAACCTCATATTTATCTCTCCTCGATTTTCATGCTCAGTCCGAGCGCGTATCCGGAAAGTTCTATTGTGAAATTTTTAAAAAATGATGATTTTTGACTTTAAAAGATGATTTTTGTTGACTTCATTCAATGTTTTGGGTAAAAAGCCCTGGACCCACATTTCGACGATCCCGGAGGGTCCGTAGATAAATATGGGACCTGGGAGTATGCCCGAAAATGAATTCCGAGGTCCCTATCTCGAGAAATGAATTTTTGAAAGAAATTGATAAGAGTGAAAATGCAATAATTTAAACGATTTGATCTTGTTGGTATCGGGCCCGTATTTTGGTTCCGGAGCCCGGTATAGGTCCGTTATGATATTTAATCCTTATTTGTGAAATTTGGTGAAAAACGAAAGTGATTTAATGTAATTCGGACCTTTGGCTGAGAAAATAAAAGTTTTGAAACTATCTTGAAAATTTTATGTGTTTTGGTGTTAAATTCGTAGTTCTATGTGTTATTGTCGATTTGATCGCGCGGGCAAGTTCGTATGATATTTTAAGACTTCTGTGTATGGTTGGTTTGGAGCCTCGAGGGCTCATGTGAGTTTTGAATAGGCTACGGAGTGAATTGGAACTTAGAAAAATAGTTGGTATGCTTCAGCTGTGTTGTAGACCTCTGATCTCGCAATTGCGAGATCATGCTTCGCATTTGCAAGCAAAATAGGTATCGCGATTTCAAGGTCTTTATCGCAATTGCAAAGAAGTCCCGGTCCAGTAGAGTTCTCAAATGTGAACATATCTTCGCAATTCGGAAGAGAGTTTGGGAAGGGGTGTGATAGCAAATGCGATCTTTTTGTCGCATTTGCAGAGGTCCCTGATCGCAATTGCGAAGGTAGCAGAAGTATGGGAAACTTTGCAAATTGCGATAGTTCTTTGCATTTGCAAGCTCAAGTCATAAATGCGACATCTGCAACTGTTCAAAATATAACTTAGACGTGATTTTTCATTTATTCTCCTATTTTTCAAAACCTAAACTTCTAGAGGCGATTTTCCTAGGGCAAGTTCTTCCCCAAATTATAGGTAAATGATTGTTAACTCATTCATAAGTTCTACGCAAAAACACCCAATTCGGGTAGAACTTAGAAATTTTGAAATTTGGTGATCTAGACCTCAAATTAAGGCCGGATTCCAAAAATAATAGTATATTCGGGCTCGGAGGTGAATGGGTAATCGGCTTTTGGTCCGAATTTCGGGATTTGACCAAGCAGGCCCAGGGTCAATTTTTGACTTTTTGGGGAAAATGTTGGGAAATCTATAATATTGCATTGGTATTGGTTTCTTTAGCATTAATCGATGTTGCTAAGTTAATTATGGTTAGATAAGAGTGGATTGGAGGTGGAATTGAGAGGTAAAGGGGTCTTTGAGCTTTGAAATACCCGTTAGCTTGAGGTAAGTGTTTGTTCTAACCTTGAGTTGAGGGATTAGGGATCCCCGACTTACTTGATATGTGAAATTCTATGTATGTGGCGTATAGGTGTGGTGAAGAGTAACTATGCGCCACCAAATTATCATTTTGGCATGTTTCCTTCCCCATTTCCAAATATATTATTTCTTGTCTAAATTGCTACTTGCTCATAAATATTTCCATGTCTAATTGCTTCATATTATTTGTTGTTTTCTCTATTGAAGTATTAATTGTTTCGTAGTTTCATTTTATTACCTTGTTGGTTTAAGTTGGTTTGTTGTTGCTTCATAGTACACCTTGGTTGGTCTCGCTATGTAGTATTAACTGTTGAATCATAATTTTATAGATCTCCCGTTGTTGTGATTTGAGGTATACATCTTGTGGAGGGTTGAACTAAACTTTGAAAGACTTGTTCTTATTTTGTGATTGGTACGGATATGTGGCATCGGGTTGCACGTCGCAACAGGAGGAATAAGGGTGAATGTGATTTTCTGGTGGGATCGGGTTGCTGTAAGGCCCCGTGAAATCCCTACTCGAGAACCCGGATCCCGTGGTGCCAAGTTAGGAGCATGTATTATCAATTAATAAATATGCTTCGCTACGAGCTTGCGAGAATTGAAGTCAGTTATGCGGTTGCATAATCAAAATTCGGACTGCATAGTCGTCGCATATTTTCCTTTGAATTTTGCGAGGTTCAGTTCTGCGGTGCAGTTTGCGACCGCAGAACATGAATGCGGACCGCAGACTAAGTCAGAATGTTTAGTTTTTGGGAAGCATTTTGCGGTCCATTATGCGGACCGCATGTTTACTCTGCGATTGCAAATGCGATCGTATATTTGACTCGGGGCTCCAATTTTCTAATTTTTAACCCAACCTCCCTATCAATATATTCGATATCATAGCTCATTTTAAGCATATCTTCTGAGACTTTTAGAGAGAAAGAAAGGGTCTTAGAGGTGGAAAGTGTCTCCCATCAAATTCTCCTTGAGCCTTGCTAAAACATTGAAGAAAATCAAGTGAAAACACCAAAATTTTCATTCCCAAGAGGTAAGATTCATAACCTCAGCTCTTATTTCTACACTTAGATACATGGGGCCAGTATAGAAGTAATTCAAGAGTATAAGAATGATGTTCTCTACATGCATATCAAGCCGTAGGATATTGGAAGGAAGAAAACTAAAAAGAAGGCAATTGGGGGTATAAAATGATAGAAATTCCTCACAAAAAGGGCTAAGATCACAATGCACCTTTAGTGTTTGATGATATGCTCGAACCAAGCTAGAACTTCTGTTTCGTCTCTAATTCTCGGTTCAATTTGTAATTCTTACTCAATAGATCGAAGTGTTAAGAGTCCCGAAAATTGTAAAAGAGTAAGGAAAAGCTTTATTGAGGTATGTATGGCTAAAACCCCCTTTTATTAGAAATCGAGCTCCGTTGGTGCTTACGAACGTGTGGTAAGAGTTGAATTGGCTAGTGTATTGATTGTTATTGCGAAATTAATTGATTTACATATATCTATACATATTCGTGAAGGATGTGCCTCAATGTGAATAACGTGCCAATCTTGATAATTAGAGAATGATGAAAAGTATAATTATTTGTTGAAATACTTGGGCTATAAGCCGACACTGAAACAAAGAATTATTCATGCTAGCTATGTGCTCACTATTTGTGATTGCAACTTGAAATATCCTTGATATACGTGTCTATGATCACAACTTATAAACTAGTATTGAAAAGGGACAATGATGTGATGATGGTGGCCATGAGTGCCCAGAAATTGTTATGATATGTATGGAATAAGGATTTGAAGGTGTTGACAAATGAGAATCGAGTAATGCCTCCAATGAGGTGACCTAGCCGATCGGGTCGTGATCGGACACCATGCCGCACACATGGTAGTAATGTGCTGATATTGAATTCTGAATAAGGGAAATGAAATATTGATTGAGAGTAATGCCTCCAATGAGGTGACCTAGCCGGTCGGGTCATGACCGGACTCCGCTCGAGATGGCGGTGGTAATGAGAACAGTGGTGAACACGTGACAGAAATGCCCTAATCTATGTTGTGGAAATTGTATGAAAGATTATATGAATTGCTTCTTTGATTTGCCCTTATTATTTGCTTGTATCTGTTTGATAGTTCTTTCTAGTAAAATGGTATTTAGTTATACATACCAGTACAATTCAAATGTACTGACGTCCCTTTTGCCGGGGGTGCTACATTCGTGTTATGATTGTAGGTGGTTGTATAGCAGGCACTCCAGTCCACCGGCAGTAGCAACTCTTCCACTTTCCATCAGCTGCATTGGTGAGCCCCTTTCCCCTCGGAGCCCTATGTAGCTTATGCCGCTGTTCTTTCCGGAGTCTTATTTTTGTATTTGTGTAAGGTATAGCCGGAGCCTTATTGCCGGCATTTCTGTGTTATTCTTCAGTTATATTTAGAGGCTCCGTAGACAAAATGTGGGTAGTGTCGGGTATTGGAAGTTAAAATAGAAATATTGATGTTTGGCAATGATGTATATAACTTGTAATACCCTTAAAGTGGTGAAATGAAGTTGCTAATGAAAATGAAATGGAAATTGTTAATTATATGTTGATAGAATTTGACTAACGGAGTCTATCCCTTATTTAATTATGAGTTGGGTTAAGTAGTATGTATGAAACCTCCCAGGCTTGCTCAGTCGGGTTTATTCGGTTGAGCGCCGGTCGTGCTCCTCGGATTTTGGGGTGTGACAAACTTGGTATCAGAGCCTAAGGTTTTAAAGTGTCCTAGGATGTCTCGGAGNCTTCTTTGATACTCCAATCGTGCATTAGAGCTCAAGTTAGGAAGATAATTTTCTCTCTAAGTCTTATTCTCAAAATTGGTAATCGTGATGCCATAATCCGCGAATTTGAGGTATGTAAGGAGGGATTGATCCCACCATTGAGTCCGAGTGGATTGCCCAAGGACTTGTTAGGAGAATGTATTGAGATGTGGATGGATTGGTAAAACATATCGCTAAGAGGGGAGTGTCCTTGTCCCTATTGATGTCTCTGCACCATCAGATCATATGTTATATCAGTATGTTACCTACGTACGATAGAGATGTAGAGTCGAGGGGTATCGATTAAGCTATTGCCCCATCAACCTAACGTCGTTAAATGAGTCAAATCAGAATTTCTACTTATTGTATATGTACATCCATATTGAAGAGTTCTCATAAATATGGTCATAACAAGGTGTTGAATATCAAAACATTGCGTGTATCGACTCTTTTGAACGAGATGCACTATTCGTGAACCCACTCTATTGTGAATTCTCTTATTTACATTCTTGTGGAATTAAGTTCTATAATTATGCCCTTGAATTGAGGTATAACTCTAGGATTGATATTTCCTACTTGCTTTTCCTAAATTCTCACCAAGGTACTATATCCGATGAAATTCTTACAGAATATTTTATTTAATTGGACAAAATCTACTCTTTTGTGCCCCTATATGCACCGTCTAAAATTTACCTATGTGGTGCCAAGATCCATGTGAAGCATCCCAGCATTGCGATCCTTCTCGAGTCACCCTTTTACTCAGTTGTGTATATGGCTTATATGATTTGAACAGTCAATCTACTCTCTTGCGAATACCAACATGAAAGCTTCTCATTGCCTAGTAACATAAGAGCGTACCTTAACACCTATCACAGGAGTGCATGTAAATCGAAATGGTCACCGTGTGCATAAAGTCTCTCTGAAAATTGGGATCCTTACATCCTCGTCATAGAAAAATATTGTGTTGCCATAACTTTCGTGTCCACTTGGTACCTCTCGCTGTATGTAGCTCACTTTGTTCTAGTATTAAGGTTGCTCGTGGCCTGGTCGTATATTGCAGTTGGGATTTAATATAGCATAAGCATGTCCAACTCATAATAGACGTTTATTTTCTCTTTACACCCCCATAACATGTGTTCATTGTCTTCTTTAGTTAGTGAATCCATTGTGCCAGTTTCCCCACACTTGTTTGATAATCATGAGAGAACATATCCTTCTATGAGTCATGGTAACACTTACTTTCACGTAAGGACCCCTACTAGGCTCTCTGTCAAGACCAAGCACACCTTTGGGGGTTATTATAGCACGACGCCTTTTTATCATATTCTTCTGTATTTCATTAGCATCTGGGTAGTTCTCAAGTTAAAATCCATGAAGAAATCATTATGAACATTTGCAAACCCTCCATGATTATTCTAATACTATCTCATTGGGTTCTCATATCACTTTAAGATTCATCAAGGGTTGATAGCATGCCGCAATTGCTGAAATTGAATGACCTCTTTCCAATAATGGATTATCTACACTTGTGCTAGTCCAACAATCTGCTTATCAGTCTAAGTCTTGCCTTTTGATTTTGGGTTGGCCAAGGAGAAATACACCTAGTGACACATTCATATGTAAAAGCCTTTCTCTCGGTCATGCCTTATAACGCCTCCCAATATGGCTCGTAACAGCTGGTTGCATAGACGTGTGTTGTAGTGCTTCATTATGAAGTAGAGTTGCTAAATATAATTGGATTTTTGAATTCTGGAGCTATACAACACGTGACTACATAGAGAGACCTTCTTTCAAAAAAATGTAGCTTCTTATAATCGCTTTATATTACCACCGTTCCTAGTGGTTACGATGTAAAGGTTACTTCCATAAGGTTCTTTTCCTTTCTTTTCAGTTGTCTTGTATCGTGTGTTGTTTACCCATAATCTTCAATGCGATATTACCTCAATGTCTCGACTAGTTATCCAATGATATGATCTGATTTAATTAACCTTACTTTTATGTACTCTACAAGTGCCCTGAGAGTGGGTAAATTTCCCCTTTTCGGCAGATTTCTAATGTCTTCAACTCTGTTTAAGCTTGTCGATTCCAAGTGGTGCTCTTAGTTGTGCTGCCTTACCATCTATTTTCATCTGATAGCTCTCATTGAAATACTCATTTTATGTTTCATGGCATCAAAAGAGAAAGTCTTATAGCATCAAGGGTGGGGACATATTCCTTTTGTTAGAACAAATAAATAATGTTGGTACTCCTTGTAGATGCTCTTCTAACGATCATTTACATGCTTTGCTTGTCCCTGTGACTAGATAACCTAGGTTGCTTATTCCCGATAAATGCATTACGATGGCTCATTCTTTTAAACTTATCCATATGGGCACTTTGAGGCCTTGTTCTATACCAACTCGTAATGGTTTTAAGTACCTTCTCGTCATGGTTATTGGTTTTTTAGGACTACGAGGGCTTGTCTCATGGGATTCAAAAGTAATGATTTTCCTTAAAATTCGAGATTCAATTACCATGATTTCAAACCAAAGTGTATACCTTTTTCCAAAGTCTTAAATGGGTCGGATTGGTTGGGTTACGTGGCTTTCTTCTTACTCGACTTCTAGAATAATTAACTATATCAATTTCATGTGAGGATAGTTTTGCTACCCTTGGCATTACACCTCCTTGGGAGGATAGGAGTGTCATTCGTCTTTCTCCCTGGAGCATCATGTTAACCATTAGAACGCCTCTAACCAGTACATGATTTCTTCCCAACATCTAGATGTCCGAGCTATGTGGTTTTACTTGAGAAAAGGATGAGATTAGATGCCCTCAATTTTTTTTTACACATATCATGAGCATATAAATTTGAAAGACAAGTTTGGTCGTATCTTTGGTTCCCTCATATATGATCAATTATCAGGAAGGGTTAAACTGTCTGAAATATGATAATCTCATAAGCATTCAACTTCTTTTCATCCTCACGGTCTTGTGGCATAGATTTCGTATGTCAAGTCATGTTAAGAGTGTAATACAACAGCATGTATTTTGAAACCCGTATCACGTTCAAGGTGCCAGAGTATTTTTATTCTTG
This sequence comes from Nicotiana glauca, assembly GCA_026770625.1. Lineage (NCBI taxonomy): Eukaryota > Viridiplantae > Streptophyta > Magnoliopsida > Solanales > Solanaceae > Nicotiana > Nicotiana glauca. Next base: position 24,023 of record MU731061.1, read on the forward strand.
ATAAACGGATTTTCCCTACGCTCTAGAAAACGAGTGATTCACATACTCGAGTATTCCTCCTTAGTGGTTCCTATTGCCAATGTACGAGTTACCCCTATGACTTATTTGTCTAATAAATTGATGTCCTCATAATAATTAACCACGTCAGTATTGTTAGAAGTAACCTTCTGTGTCTCTTAGCATATAACCTCTTGAAATGCTCTGCTCAGCACATTAATGGATTCCTAAATAACTCCAGCTTGATCTTGAACTCTGTTGTTCCTCACTGTATTATGGCCATTGGGTATTGTAAGTTCAGACGAGTCCAAGATGAAGCTTCACAGTGTGATCATATATATATTGGATAGGTCAATTTATGATAGCACATCTTAGGGTAATCGTTGAAGGTCATCAAGGGTTTAGTGTGAGTGTTCGCCTAGAGGCTTAGAGTTTGGAAGGTGAGCAGGCTATTCACAATGTTTTCCCCTGAATATGTATGTGAGTTGATAATAAAGGTAGAATAAGTTTGTTCCACAGTAGGCCGCACTAGGAGTATGAAGTGTCCCCATGGTTGTTCGCCATATATTTTATGGATCCACATGTTCATGTCCAAGAAAGTGGGTGGAGATCAATTGTGTATCATTCTGGTGGAAATTAATGAAGGTGAAGTTAGTGGATAGTTAGCCTTATGCGAAATATCTACTTGTTATCCTTGTTAATCAAGTTTAGGGGTCAAAATTGCTATCGTGAATGTGTTCTGGGAAGTCTGTAGATATAAGAGGCCATTAAAGGCCGAGAGTGTTGTGGAAATAAAATATCTTCTCTTGATTGCTTGGCAGTTGTTTTTTATGTGTGCAGTCAATGCCCAGGTATCATCGTGATAAAGTAGTGTTTGTAATGCTGAGGTTCTTGTCATCGATATATAAATATTATGGTGCTTTATCGAGTTGAGGAAGCCACATGGAAAGCGGAAGATGATCGTGATCGTGCGAACTTCTATCTCCATCTATTCGAACAAGTCTAGTAGTGATCGTGCGAACTCTTATCTCTAAGTAAACTAGTGTCGTGTTCCATTTGGTGCAAATACACCCCATATCTCCCCTAAATGCTTTACTATTGCAATCCCTCTAGTGGTGTAAGAATGTTATGTGTTGTGATTGTCTAAGTCATGCAAAACTCTTTTTAGTAAATGAAAGTTTATAGGGACTTATGTGATAAGTAAACAACTAATACTAGTGTAGATTGGTAATGATTAATTGAAACGAATGTAGTATGATGAAACGGTTAACTTATACGGGACTCATTGAAGTGACTAATTTATGTGGAGAATGTAGCAATGTGATTGAGTACGTGCAATTGTTGGGGGTAATGAATTGTATACCATTTGTAGACATGATAAGAATTGTGTAATGGTGCTTGGAAACATGTTTCGGGGGCTCTCTGACAGGTGGAAATGTCCAAATTACAAAGGAAACTCTGGCAAAATTTTCGGAAATCTAGGAAGTTAGCTAAATTTGGGGACTGTCAACCTGTTTCGGGTCGTGGGGAGGGGAAGATTGCACTAAGACTGTTAATAAATGAACCTTGATCCTCATTCGAGGAGGAATGATCTTATGTGGGGGAGGATGTAAGGCCCCGTGAAATCCCTACTCGAAAACCCGAATCTCGTGGTTCCAAGTTAAGAGCATGTGTTAGCAATTAATAAATATGCTTCGCGGCGAGCTTGCGAGAATTGAAGTCAGTTATGCGGTCGAAATGCGGTTGCATAATCGAAATGCGGACCGCATAGTCGTCGCATATTTTCCTTTGAATTTTGCGACGGTCAGTTCTGCGGTGCACTTTGCGACCGCAGAACATGAATGCGGACCGCATTCTTACCGCAGACTGAGTCAGAATGTTTAGTTTTTGGGGAGCATTTTGCGGTCCATTATGCGGACTGCATGTTTACTCTGCGATCGCATATTTGACTCGGGGCTCCAATTTTTAAATTTTTAACCCGACCTCTCTATCGATATATTCGATATCATAGCTCATTTTAAGCATATCTTCTGAGACTTTTAGAGAGAAAGAGAGGGCCTTAGAGGTGGAAAGTGTCTCCCATTAAATTCTCCTTGAGCCTTGCTAAAACATTGAAGAAAATCAAGTGAAGACACCTAAATTTTCATTCCCAAGAGGTAAGATTCATAACCTCAGCTCTTATTTCTACACTTAGATACATGGGGCCAGTAGAGAAGTAATTCAAGAGTATAAGAATGATATTC
>MU731061.1:27158-56897 GCA_026770625.1 Nicotiana glauca
GAATTGTTATGATATGTGTGGGATAAAGATTTGAAGTGTTGACTAATGAGAATAGAGTAATGCCTCAAATGAGGTGACCTAGCCGATCGGGTCGTGATCGGACACCATGCCGCACACATGGTGGTAATGTGCTGATATTGAATTTTGGATAAGGGAAATGAAATATTGATTGAGAGTAATGCCTCCAATGAGGTGACCTAGCCGGTCGGGTCGTGACCGGACTTCGCTCGAGATGGCGGTGGTAATAAGAACAGTGGTGAACACATGACAGAAATGCCCCAATCTATGTTGTGGAATTTGTATGAAAGATTATATGAATTGCTTCTTTGATTTGCCCATATTATTTTCTTCTTTGATTTGCCCATATTATTTGCTTGTATCTGTTTGATAGTTCTTTCTAGTAAAATTGTGTTTAGTTATACATACCAGTACAATTCAAATATACTGACGTCCCCTTTGCCGGGGGTGCTACATTCGTGTTATGATTGTAGGTGGTTCTATAGCAGGCACTCTAGTCCACCGGCAGTATCACTTCCTCCACTTTCCATCAGCTGCATTGGTGAGCCCCTTTCCCCTCGGGGCCCTACGTGGCTTATGCCGCTGTTCTTCCCGGAGTCTTATTTTTGTATTTGTGTAAGGTATAGCTGGAGCCTTGTTGCCGGCATTTCTGTGTTATTCTTCAGTTATATTTAGAGGCTCCGTATACAGGTTGTGGGTAGTGTCGGGTATTGGAAATTAAAATAGAAATATTGATGTTTGGCAATGATGTATATAACTTCTAATACCCTTAAAGTGGCGAAATGAAGTTGCTAATGAAAATGAAATGGAAATTGTTAATTATATGTTGATAGAATTTGATTAACAGAGTCTATCCCTTATTTAATTATGATTTGGGTTAGGTAGTATGTATGAAACCTACCAGGCTTGCTCAGTCGGGTTTACTTGGTTGAGTGCCGGTCGCGCTCCTTGGATTTTGGGGCATGACAGTTGCGCACTGCCAAAAGGAGTAATAAGGGTTGACGGGTAGGATCGAGTTGTACGCCGCAACATGAGAAATACGGGTTATATATATTAAGGAGTAATAAGGGTGGAATGGTAATAAGGGGTAATACAGGTGAATGTTTATACTGTTATTGATTATAAGGTGGAATCCGGATACGCGCCGCATCAAGTGTTATTTATGTATTCTTTTTCTGCTGAAATTCATTATTGTGGTGTTAGAACTCTCTTAAGAATTGGTTATAGCGGAGTATAGGTAGAAAGCTTGGGTTCCGTATTTACTTAATACAAGTTAATGTTATAATTCATTCTACAATTCCTTTATGTCTTAGTATAAACTGTTGCAGGTTATTTTTTGTTATGCCTCGTCACTACTTTGTCGAGGTTAGTCTTGGCACTTACCCGTACATGGGGTCAGTTGTACTGATATTGCACTCTGCACTTCCTGTAGATTTTGGAGCTGGCAGTGGTTGATCGTGAGATCGGTTGCTGATACATCTAACGTGAGACCCAAGGTAGTCTGGCAGGCGTCCATAGGCCCTAACGTCCCCTCCTATCACTACTTCATTTCAGTTTTACTTCCTTCGATACAGATGTGTTTTCTTTCAAACAATTACTTGTAGTATTCATAGAATATTTGTAAGTTGTGACACTAGTTTCTAGGTGGTCTCTATTTCGACTTTCGTTAATAGTATATGAGTAATTAGTTAAATTATGTTCTTCTTCTTTACCGTGAAAATCGTAACAATAATTAGATTTGTAAATAGAATTCTAAAAATATGTGATCTATTTTCAAGCTAGTTGTTTAGAGCAGTTGATGCTAAGAAAATGGAATTTGATGATAAGATACGAGCCAAAATAGGGCAGTGATCAAACCGATAAGTTTGCTGTCCGGGTGTAGGACCGGTCGATGGGGGACCTCGGGGTCGACGTCTGGGTCGAGCTCAAGCTATCATGGGCAGTCGGGAATGGGATAATAGTTAAAATATGATAAAACAAGGCTCTTTATGACCAATACCAAGCGACATAATGAAGAACAAGTAAGAAAGCAATAAATACTAAAGTGGCCTCGGGCCAGTGAGAAAGAGCAAGTTAGAAAGAAGATGGAGAAAGAGATATTATTGATCTTGTGGAGAAATAGTTGGAGCGACATCAACCCATCACAAGATAGTGTGGGTTCCCTTTATATAGGAGGGGAAACTTGGCTGTAGTGCAACATGCATTAATTGTAAAGTATGGAGATGGGACGGCTAGACGCGATGCTTCTCCATAGACTCTAGATAGACCGGCCCTGTCAGACTTTGCCATGTGCCTAGGGAACTTCCCCTTCTATTCTAGCCTCGTCTTTCGTCTTCTTTGAGTCGGGCCCCAATGAGCCTTGAGAGAGCGGACTCAGTCGTGGCTACACGTCACCAGGGTCCCGAGGCATTCTTCCGAAGTGGCTCGATTGCAAGAAATCGAATCCTCTGATTTTGCCGCATACAGATAGTCTTCGCATTTCCCAGAACAAAGCAATGGGAAATGATTCTAACACTTGACTTCTCGAGCTTCTTATGGCAATGTCATACCCATTATGCAACCTATGGCACGAGCTTTTGTGGCGATCGGGGTTTCCCATGGACTTGTGCGTTTCGACTTTATTTAATGCACCGTCGATTCCCATTCTTTGAGGTGAATGTACCGCTATCGATTTGATTTTCCAAGAATGCAGTAAACTACGTATGCCAATCAATCTTCCAAAGACTCAATGACTGTGTCATTACCCTCTTTAAATAGGGTGCCTTGGCATTGTTTTTCTATTCGAATACCTTCATCTGCTCGTCTGCCCATTTGTTCTTATCATCTTCCTCTATCATTGAACATTATGTTTGGGGTTTGTGTCCGCAAGGTCATTCGGCATCGTTTTGATAGGCTGCGTCGTGGCCCTTTGCCAGAGCTTCCCTTTGTTGAACATGAATATGACGTTCTTTCACTACTGTTGTTGCCGTGTCTGCTGCCGACATCCCCATTGGCCCGGGATAACGACAGGCGGGGAATTGATTCTCTATTTTTATAGACGGTCATTCGGACTATGCACCGCTGCTCAATCTCCTACCCAGGCCTGGTGTGGCACTTTATCCTTTGGATTTTTTCTTTCCTTTCCCGAGGGATAAAGTGGCACGACCGGCCATTGAGGCTGCGGCCTACCAAACCTACAACCTCAGGCTTCGGCGTGCTATGCCTTTTTTTTCTGCCTCTTATACATCCACCTCCTCTCCTTTCCTTTATATTCTTTCTCGGCGAGCTTACTCTGCAGGATTGAGCTGGGATCCTAGAGGAGGTGGTGCTTCGAGGGAGTTGCCTTCGCAGATACGGGCTCGAGGAGGCGGCGCTCGGAGATGCTACTACCGGAGAAAACCTTCACGGGTGGATCGTGTTCGTAGGTTTTCATCATATGTACATCCTTTTGCTTTTTCGTTTTGTGTGGAGATTTCTCTGTAGGCCTTTGTAATTATTTGAGACGGCTCCTCGAGGGACGCTTTACACAAATATTCATGAATATGGAGATACCTTCTTGATTTATATTATTGATGCTTGCCCTATTATTATGTGTTTTTGTGTATTTCGAGGCTTTTGAATGTTTCCTTTGTTGTTGATTGCTGATATCTAGCTCGAATGCGAGCGTTCTTTCTAATCCTCTACTGATTGACATGGCTCGCCCATCGTCGTACCTCGGACCAAGCCTTAATCGATCCGATTAGCTCGGGTTATTGAGCCCTCCAAGTTGAACGTAGATAGTACGATGAGTTTTGGGAGCTTTTGAGAATGATAACCTGAGTGAAGGTTAGCTTTGGGTACCTGGGGGTCTCTTTTGAACTTGATATAAATAGATTTTTACAGCGTAGGGGATAGAATTCTGTTGAGGGGTTGCCTATATACAGGCGCTACTTCGAGCCTTCATGATCTGAGCTTTGCAAGCTTATTTTTGTTTTTTTGGAAAAGAAAAAACATTAGATCGAGTACCTACTTGAGTCGAGCGATGGCGTTGAAAGCTTCCCGAAGCCTGACTTCTCCTTTTTGGCGGAGATCCTCAAATTCAGGCACTACCTCAGGACTAGAGGCAACACATTTGACTCTTTGAGGCCTAAACTCTTGTCGATGGATGCCTCTGGGGTCGGGTACCTCTCCGGGATCTGTATCGAGGCTGTTAGCCTTCGGGGCTTAATCTGAATAGGGGAATCATCGTTGTTTCCTGCATATATGTGTGGTGGCCTTTGTTTCTTTGGGAGATCTCATTACTCTGGATAGCTATCTCTCTGCTTTGGCATTGGATCCTTCGTTCTTCAGGCGCAAAAAGCGTTAGAGCACGTTTTTGCCTTAATCTGTCGATTTTACCTTAGCCATGGCAACTACTTCAGGTCCGGCCCAGTAGGGAGGGGAGAGTTCCACGCTCAATATTCAGGATCCATGGGAGTTCTCTTCGAAGACTGTGTCTTTGATAAGGGAGGAAAATCTGGAGATGGTCATGAGATATTGCAGATGGAGCGAGGAGATAATGCTGCAGTCACTTTCCCTGGGTGAGAGCATTACGGACTCTGCTGATGGATTCTTGAGCGTGTACTTATATCTCTTCGCATTTGGCCCCTTTGATATGGTCGTGCTTGATTTCTACTTGAAGTCAGGTTACTTTGGCGCAGATACATCCGTTGTTTTGGAAAATAGTGTTGATGATGAGATTCTTTGCGGAAAAGGCTGGGCTTGAATTCACACTCGGCCACCTTGTTAGGCTGTACTGGCCCTTTCACCATCGAGGCTTGCTATCCTTACGGTGTCATTCGTCTATGCCCTTCCTTGTTAATGATGAGGAAGATAGGGATCAAGAGTTGTCTAGTTGATTTGTCTGGGTTCGGACGGATGACGTTATCCCCGTGAAGCTCATGCCCTTTCCCATGGGATGGAATCATGCGCGTGAGTGAAGTGTCTCGAGCTTTCTTAGATTCTCTTATAGTGAAAGCCAGCCTAGTAATTGTGTTTCCTTCTTTCCTGCAGCAACTTTGTGGTCGCCAGGCGAAGTTCCCGATTTTCCTGGCTGGGTCTGGAGGTTGGTGATCCATTCGACTGTCGACGAGCATAGTTGGCAAGTTGTGTCCCGTGACAGATAGGAAGCGAAATACCCAAGTATGCACATACACTGATTTTACCTTGGTCTTCCTATATTTGAGATGACATTTTACCCTTTTCTTTTGTACTAGCTTTGCCATTGTAGGTATCAGGCGGTACCTTGGGGTGAGGTTATTTTCCTCTGGGGAGGGGGAGGAGTCGTCGGCTTCCGAGCCAAGGGACGATGGTGATAACAGGGACTTACACTTGCAGTGTGATGGAGCTTTTAGTGGGGCAAAATGGTCCCCTGTACTTGAGGAAAGATTGTCGCCCGAGCCTGCTGTTCCCGGAATCTTTGGCTCCGGAGCGGTGATTCCTCCAAGTGAACATGCCTTGACTGAGGTTGGTTCTTCTGGGGCTGAAGGGGCTATATCAGTAGAAGTGTGCTCGTCCTTCGGGGAATTCCGCCAGCTTCACTTTATGGTAAGTCTTGGCATAGTCCTTCTGTATTTTGCGTCTTCCCTTCCCTATTAAATTTTTCTTCTGTAGGACTTTAATAGGCTTAGGTCCGAGCTACTCCATCATGGGGCTAGGCTTCAGAAAGCTATGGATGAGGGTTATTGCCTCAGGCTCCTTAGTGAGGAGAAGGAGGTTGAGTTGATGCAGTGGCGATACGAGGCGTACCGGAGCTCGAGTTACAAGAGCTATTTGATGAAGCAGGTAACCTCTCGTAGTATGAGTTTTGCGTTTTTGACCCTTAAGGTTAGTCCTTTTACCTATCTTAGTTGCAGAAAAAGACAGAGGCTCTGGAGTGCCTCAGGTGCAAAGCCGACCATATCAGGAATGCTTTCGGTGAATTGAGGGCTCAAGCTTTAGAAGATAAGGGTGCTTTGACTAAAGTTCCCGCCTTCGACGTCCAACTCCGATTGGCTCGTGACAATGCTTTAGTTCAAGCGGATATGATTGCGAGGCTCAAGTCCCAACTCTCGATGGTCAGGGCTGAAATTATTTATGCTCGGGCCGAAGCAACATCGAGTCAGACTAAGGATGATCAAGAGATGGCAATTTGTTCGAAAGATGTATTTGAAGCCCAAGCCGAGTTGAAGAGGGCCCTCAACCACAAAAAGAGGGTCGAGGAATATATTCCTTGCAGATCCTAAAAAGAGGTACTTGAGGAGGTCGGCATCAGGGGCTTTGTTCTCCCGAAAGAGCTAGATCGAGCGAGGGCGGGCGAGCGTGATACTCATTCGCTTCATACCGACGTCGCAGAGAGAGAATCTGGCAGGTTGTAGCCCTTTGGAGCGGAGTGTAGATTTCGTTATTTTTTTGCTTTATATTTAATACTTGTAGAGCAAGTTTGTAGATGGAGAGTGCGCCTTTTGCGTATGTAAGATAAGAGAAAACTTGATGCTTTATTCCTTCTGCATCTCTTTCTGTATTGCTTTTGACTAGGCGGGCTCAGTTCGGTGTGTGGCGGGAGCCTCGTAGGTCTGGAACTAATCAGGCAGGCCCTGGGGCTTTTAAGTGCAATTTTTGACGTGACCAGGTGGTGGGGCCTCTGCGCTTTGCCCAGCTGTTTAGGCTTTTCTCTGAGTCAGGACTTGCCTTGAGCTAAGTCAGGCCTTGACTCAAGCTTGCCTGACCTTCAATTTTCTGTGCCCGTACGGGCGAATAGTAATTGTTCTTGTTTCTTGCCCTTGGGCATTTGCTGCTTCAACTATTTTGGGTCCAGTCTCCGAATCACGTTATAATTCGAGCTTTAATTGACCCTTTAGTTCTTTCCTGCTTGCGTGGCCAGATGACGATGACTTTTTATTCTCTAGGTCGAAGTGACCTTACAGGTGCGTGGCCTGGAAGCTCATTTGGCTGGCAACAATGGCATTTATGCCATGCCCTTAGTCATATTATAGTTAACTATTTTGGATCCAATCTCCGAATCGGGTTACGACTCGAGCTCATTTTAATCCTCAAGTTTTCAATTTTCGAGCTAGCGATAGTGGCTCTTATGCTGTTTGGTCATTGAGACCTTTTTAGTGTGCGACTCAGAGGCTCGTTTGGCTGGCAACAATGGCTCTTACGCTTTTGCCTGTGGGTTTTTCTAAAGGCTTTGTTTTAGTCTCGTTAAGGTCTTTTTTGAAATGATTTTTCCTGACCCATCATCGATTATGGAAAAACCTCGATTTCAAGTCGTTAGCAGCAATGTTCGAGCACCTTAGAAGGTTCTTAGCTCGTAGGCTGAGTAACTCGAAGCCTTGTGATTTGGAGCTGACATAGTCGAAGCTCGTTTTTGCCTGTTGAGGGAAGCCTGTTTTAACCGGTTCTTTCTAAAGTATATTCGAAGTAATGGCCTGTGCGTTTTGTTTAGCGATAGTCGGACATTCCCGATTCGCGTTAATTTGGGTGGATCAGCCGTTTTGACCGTAGTCATATGTGTTTGGCCGGAGCTATTTTTGATACTGAGAGATAGTTTAGGCGTCTACACCGATGGTATGCCCTTTCAGGATTCATACAAATGCGACGTATAGCTTAAACTTCGGTATTTTGAGTTTTATGCCTGTTGAGGTATTACAGTTTGTCATGCCTTTTGACGTCTTATAGTTTTATCATGCATGTTGAGGTCTTATAGTTTGTCATGCCTGTTGAGGTCTTACTGTTTTATCATGCCTGTTGAGGTCTTATATTTTGTGTTGCTATGTAGAATAGATCTGGTTATACCGAGTCTGCTCATTCGGGGTCTTACGGCCTCAGGTTTTTTCCAGTGTAATGCGATTGACGATAGTCTTCGAGTCATCGAGTTTGTTTAGGCTCGAAGGCCTTTATTCGTCATCTTGGAGTTACCTTGCTAGGGCTTTATGAGCCCGAAATTCTGACTTTGGGGTCGTACAGGTGCCAAATTGTTGACGCTAAGTGTCTCAGTATTTCGGGATGCATTCGGTAGAGGGGCCCTTGCCGTGAGCATGTTGAAATCCCCTTTTCTAGAGTACGAGATGTTGAAAAATATTCTTTATTGCTTGGCGTAAGTATACATGTTGTTTCATCATTGTGAGCTCGGCCCGTGCGGGCGCGGCTCCTCGAACCATTTGTTTCGGTAGATGGTACCCTATTTAAACTCAGTCTTCCATTCCCCGATCCTTCCGAGGGGATGGCGCCCTCAAAGGAAGATCATTGCTCGTCGTTTGATTATAGAAGAAGGCCTGTGATCTTGTCGGATCCTCCTTTGGGCGTACGTTGCTTCGCTACTAACCTTGCCAGCAAGACCCTCTTTGGGGTGGAAGTTCGATCGAGGGGAAGAGCGCAGCGGGTTCTATTAAGGCCTTGGGATCTCCGGGTGGAGTTAGAACTTCTGAATGTCCCGACCGATTGTCTGCATATAGGTTAGTGAAAAAATAACAAAGGAGTGAATCAGTTTTTCCTTATCGCGAGATATGTAGCTGATGTTTCGAGATTTGGTACGTTCCTATCTTTTTGGGGTGTGGGCCCTAGTACAGCCCCCTGCTATGTTTAATCAGGCTTGGCTTGCTTAAACTTTTATCCTTTCGAGGGTGGAGGTATTGATGCCAGCGATGCGTCATATGATGAGGAATTTCATCTCGTAGAGGTATTGCTCCCAGCCGACGATTTTAATTTTTCCCTTTGCATGGGATTTCATAGTTTTGGAAAAGTGGGGTCAATTCTGTCTTCGGGTGATGTGCTCGTGGCTAATCTAAATAAGACATTCGTGCTTTGCGCCTTCTTTGACGGCATAGAACTCGGTGTTCCCGTCCGAGCTGGACGAGCAGTATAGAAAGAATGGTCTTCCTGCTTGTCGTAGCGATCGACGTTCAAAATCCGTCAAAGATTCGAGATGCCGGCGCAATTTGGTTCGTATGTTCGGGGTGCCCTATTGACCTCGGTCCGACATCATTGGTATGTTGTTCGAACCACCTGAATTCATGAGTATATGTTTTATTTAAAATGGATCAAATGAGGGAGAAGATTACCAGCGTGTCAGTGTGAGGCCGAGAAAAAGTCTCAGTGTCTTTTTAGGTGGTTCTAAGGGAGTCCTTTGAAACGTATCCCCGGAGCCATCTCTTCCTAGTAACGAGCATTTTTACTTTCCATTTTACGAGTCCTTGGAGGGTGTCGCCGTGACGTATTCCACTATCGTGGCAATACGTCACGGCTCGTTTGCTTCATTTTTCCTGGTTGCCTTCCTCCATCGGGGTTGAATTCAAGCCTGATCGCTCGACAATACTCAACAACGATCTTTATTGAGTAGCATGGCTATTTTCCTCCTGAGATAGTGGCCATTTTCAACCCCGTGGTCGTGCACGCCATGCGGTTCCTGTGCCAGGTTGTGGTTCCTTTGGGGGGACGCGGTCGAATAGGTCTGAGCCGTTTGACGTCCCTAGTTTCGCTTATGGTAAACATGATATTTGGTATAGTGATGCTGATATTGTACTCTAATGGGCAAGGTGACCCTTCTGGTCGTACGTCCTCGTCGAATCTAGTTTTGTTAAAGATTCCTCGAGGATGTTGTCCTCGGGCCATTTCCCGATTATCTCGAGGTAGGTTGCATCTTGGGGCGTTCCTTCTATCCGCGACGCATGGGTGGTACCTCCCTCTATTTGGTATTAGTTTCCTTTGTAGGAGCATGCTTGGGTATACTGAGCTCGAGGAGGCTCTCGGATGGTTATCCATGATCCTAATTTGTGGCTAGTGTCGGGTACGAGCATCCGACCAGATCTCGGCTGGGTAAATGATCAAGCTTCATTTGAACTGGCACGAAGTCGCTGGGCTTGGTTCGTTTAGGCTTTGGGCAAAGGCCTGTGCAGCCCACTCATTTGAGGCTAGGGGCGATCTCATTCGTTCTATTTGGGAATGATGTCTGAATTCCTGTGGCATTTCATTCTCACTTTGTTCGGTCCTGGATGTGTCGGTCTCTCTTATCGCTACATCGATGGCACTAGCGTGTGTCTATGCGGGGGAATCTGCCAGCACGGTAAGCAAATTTGTGGGGTCAGGTGCTAGGCTACAACACCACATCGTGGTTCCCTTTGAGGGTGTTTCCCCAAACCTCTTCAATAAGACATACTCGAACTCATCATGTTGAAGGTCGTTGCCTTTTCCCACGCACATGTAAGCGGCGATGTTCTTGTCGGGATCCGAGGTCCTATTGTACTTAGGGAGTTCTGGCATTCCAGGCTTCCGTGAAATGGGTTCCGGGACTTCTTCCGTAGGGAACGACTATCGCATGAACTTCCACGAACCTGAATCAATCCTTTTGTAGAGATCCCCGAGCATCTTTGCTATGGAAAAGTTGGTTACCAATCCGTTGTTACTTGATCCCTCAGGTACTTATGTGGTGGGGGGAGCTGTTTCCGGCGCTGCTGTGATGGTAGTCTCCGAGTTTCTTTGCAACAGAGTGATAGTCGACTGCTGTACCTCCAACATTTCAAAAATATTATGAAGACTCACTTCCTATGCTTCTTGAGCCGAGGTTTTTTGGGCTTCCTATCGGTCTATATGATGTATTCTCTCATCGATATGCGAGGCTTCGTCGACTTGCCGCGTGTCTTGCGAACTGCATCCGCTGGAATAGCCCCAGATGCTTTATTTGGGTTCTGCGGTGTTGCGCCAACGACTTTAGCAGCCACATCGTTTTCGCCATGATTTTCGAGGTAGTTATTCCCAACTCTGTTTACCCAGCTAGACATTTGACCTGAAATCAAGAGATCTTGGACAAGAAAAAGTGTGAAAGATAACACGCATTGTGCAATGAAACAAGCAAGAAAATAATCACTATTATTTTTAGCCCCACGGTAGGTACCAAACTGTTTATCATGAAAATGGTAACAACAATTAGATTTGTAAATGCGATTCTAAAATACGTGATCTATTTTCAAGCTAGTTGTTTAGAGTAGTTGATGCTAAGAAAATGGAATTTGATGATAAGATATGAGCTAAAATGGGCAGTGATCAAACCGATAGGTCTGCTGTCTAGGTGTAGGGCTGGTCGATGGGGGACCTCAGAGTCGACGTCTAGGTCGAGCTTGAGCTATCGAGGGCAGTCGGGAATGGGATAACAGTTAAAATATGATTAAACAAGGCTCTTTATGACCAATACCAAGCGACAGAATGAAGAACAAGTAAGAAAGCAATAAATATTAAAGTGGCCTTGGGCCAGTGAGAACGAGCAAGTAAGAAAGAAGAGGGAGAAAGAGATATTATTGATCTTGTGGAGAAAAAGTTGGAGTGACATCAGCCCATCATAAGGTAGTGTGGGTTCCCTTTATATAGGAGGGGAAACTTGGCTGTAGTACAATATACATTAATTGTAAAGTATGGAGATGGGACAGCTAGACACGACGCTTCGGCATATGCTATGGATAGGCCGACCCTATTAGACTTTGCCGTATACCTAGGGAACTTCTGCTTATGTTCTAGCCTTTTCCTTTGTCTTCTTTGAGTCGGGCCCTGACGGGCCCCGAGGGAGGGGACTCGGTCGTGGCTACACGTCACCGCGGTCCTGAGGCATTCTTCGGAAGTGGCTCGATAGCAAGAAGTCGAATCCTCTAATTTCGCCGCATACACTTACACTTTTATTTCCGCTGATTTAGTTTGTTAAACTTTCATTATAAAAGGATAAAGGAAAAATGTGTAATATTCTATAATGTTGGCTTGCCTTGCGAGTGTAATATTAGGCGCCATCACTGTCCCAAATGTGGGAAATTCGAGTCATAACAAGTTGGTATCAGAGCACCTCCTCTTTAGAGTTATTATCGCGGTCAACCCGCATGTCAGGGTCAGTCTCAATTTCTTCAGTCGTAGTATTCAGATGGTTGTTTTGAGTGTGGTGAGTGTGGGCATGTCTAGAGGACCTGTCCGAGATTAGTGGTGTTCAGTTGCAGCAGTAGAGTTCTCGTGCCATGATTCCAGCATCGCCTGCCCAGCCAGCTAGAGGTAGGAGTTAGGGATCCAGAGGTAGGGGTCAGCTTGCTATAGGTGGAGGTCAGGCCATTAGAGGTGGAGGCCAGGCCGCTAGAGGTGGAATCTAGCCAGCAGGAGTTCGTCCCAGGGATATGGTTCAGAGTAGTAGGGCCCAGCCCTAATGTTATGCTTTCCCAGCCAGGCCTGAGGTTAAGTCCTCCGATGCAATTATCACATGTATTGTTTTGGTTTGTAGTAGAGATGCTTCAGTTCTGATTGATCTGGAATTTATATACTCATATGTGCTTTCTTATTTTGCTTCATATTTGGTTGAGCCTCGTGATTCTTTGAGTGCTCTCGTATATGTGTCCACGCCGGTGGGGGATTCTATTGTTGTAGATCGTGTTTATCGCTCGTGTGTGGTTGTTATTGGATATCTTGAGACTAGTGTAGATCTTCTACTTCTCAATATGGTTGATTTCGATGTCATTTTAGGGATGGATTGGCTGTCACTTATCATGCTATATTGGACTGTCATGCCAAGATAGTGACCTTAGCATTGCTGGGGTTGCCTCGATTAGAATAGAGTGGGACTCCTAGTCATTCTACCCACAGGGTTATCTCTTATATGAAGGCTCGACGTATGGTCGAGAAGGGGTGTTTGGCTTATTTTGCTTATGTTAGTGATTCGAGTGCTGGGGTTCCTTCTATGGATTCTGTGCCAGTTGTTTGAGAGTTTCCAGAGGTGTTTCCTACAGACCTGCGGGGGATGCCACCCGATAGGGATATTGAATATTGCATTGATTTGGCTCCGGGCACAAAACCCATTTCTATTCTGCCATACTACATGGCCCCGCCGAAGTTGAAAAAATTAAAAGAGCAATTGCAAGACTTGCTTGATAAGGGCTTTATTAGACTTAGTGTCTCGCCCTGGAGTGCACCTGTGTTGTTTGTAAAAAAGAAGGATGGGTTGATGAGGATGTGCATAGACTATCGGCAATTGATCAAAGTCACCCTTAAGAACTCGTATCCATTGCCAAGGATTGATGATTTATTTGATCACCTTGAGGGTGTCAAAGTGTTTTCGAAGATTGATTTGAGATCTGGCTACCATCAGTTGAGTATTAGGGCATCCGATGTCCCTAAGACAATTTTTCGAACTCCATATGGGCATTATGAGTTTCTAGTGATGTCATTTGGTTTGAAAAATATCCCAACAACATTTATGGATTTGATGAACCGGGTATTCAAGACCTATCTATATTCCTTAAGATTTTTTTCATTGATGATATCTTGATCTACTCATGTAGCCGAAAGGAGCATAAGCAACATCTTCGAGTCATTCTTCAAACTCTAAGAGATAGTCAGTTATATGCCAAGTTTTCCAAATGTGAGTTTTGGTTGAGTTCAGTTGCTTTCTTAGTCGCATTGTATTAGCAAAGGGTATTCATGTGGATCCTAAGAAGATTGAGGTAGTCAAGGACTGGGATCTGGAGTTTCTTGGGTTTGGCGGGTTATTACCGTTGGTTTGTGGAGGGGTTTTCATCCATAGGAGTCCCGATGACCAGATTGACCCAGAAGGGTGCCCCGTTTAGGTGGTTGGACGAGTGTGAGGTGAGCTTTCAGAAGCTCAAGACAGCTTTGACTACAGCGTCGGTGTTGGTATTTCCTACGGACTTATGGCCCTATACAGTATATTGTGACGTATCTCATATTGGACTTGGTGTGGTGTTGATGGAGAATGGCAAGGTTATTAGTCATGCTTCGCGGCAGTTGAAGATTCACGAGAAGAATTATATAGTTAATGACTTGGAGTTAGCAGCCATTGCTCACGTGCTGAAGATTTGGAGGCATTATCTATATGGCGTGTCTTATGAGGTGTTTACGGATCATAAGAGTTTGCAGTATTTGTTCAAGCAGAAGGAGCTCAATTTGAGGTAGAGAAGGTGTTTGGAGTTATTGAAAGACTATGATATGACTATCTTGTATCATCCCGGGAAGGCCAATGTGGTGGCTGATGCTTTGAGTAGGAAGTCGGCAGTACAGGTAGCATTGCGTATATTCCGGTCGGTGATAGACTGCTTTCTTTGGATGTTTAGGCTTTGGCCAATCAGTTCGTGAGGTTGGATGTTTCTGAGCCTAGTCGTGTTCTAGCTTGTACAGTCGCTCGATTTTCATTATTTGAGCGTATCAGAGATCAGCAGTATGATAACACTATTTGATTGTCCTCAGGGACTCCGTGCGGCACGGAGATGCCAAGTAGGTTACTGTTGGAGATGATGGAGTTTTGACGATGCATGGTCGTTTTTGTGTGCCTAATGTGGATGGCCTTCGTGAGTTGATTCTAGAAGAGGGTCATAGTTCCCGGTATTCTATTCATCCATGTGCTGCCAAGATGTATCAGGACTTGTGAAAGCATTATTGGTGAAGGAGGATGAAGAAGGATAGTGTTTCATATGTAGCTCGGTGTTTGAATTATCACCAGGTAAAGTACAATCATACGAGACTTAGTGGTTTGCTTAAGCAAATTGAGATTCCTGAGTGAAAGTGGGAGCGTATTACTATGGACTTCATTTTTGGACTCCCACGGACTTAGAGGAAGTTCGATGTAGTATGGGTTATTGTGGATAGGCTAACTAAGCGAGCGTATTTCATTCCTATGGCAATTTTCTATTCTTCGGAGCGGTTGACAGAGATCTATTGTTACACCCATATTTTCGTACATGAAGGTACGCCATCGGTAAATTGATGGAAGCTCGAAAAATAAGATATTATATTCCGCATTTTTCATACGTTAAAGTTTCGTCGTAAGTTGACGTAAGTTCGGGAATGAGATTATTTCGATATTATAAACATTATGCTATTTCAAACAAGTAAAAAGTAAATTCGTGAAGTTGAGAGGGAAAGCAAGTCAAAGGAAACGGATTTTCGTCCAAGTTTGGCGTTTGGGATAAAATACGAGTCGAGCGATAATACCCGGTAATTATGAACTAGTACCATGCAAGGTACCATATGACCACAGTAGTACGATGTATAAAATTTATTAAAAATAAATAAAATTTTAAGTAATTTGAGATAATTTTTTAAAATTATACGGATAATTGGTTAATAACCTGATAACAAGACATTACCCAATTAACTAATAAATAGATAAAATTAATAAATTCTCCCAAAGTAACGTGGCAGCCCAAGAGGCATTTAGGAATGACTCTTAATTTCATATGTAAGGTGTCATTCTAAAAATCCATATACCATATGAGTCACCTTGGATTCTTTGTCCATTCTTTAAGAAGTTGCCAAATTTTAGCAAATATCAAGTGAATTTCAAATGGCCAAGAACGTGAGAGCTCCCTGGAGCAGTACAAAATCTTAACAAAAAATCAAATGAACTTCCTTGCTCAAACGTTAAAAAATCCCTGGAGCTTTGAGATTAGATAGGAAATGTTAGCTTTCCTTGTCTTGAAAGCATTAGATCATGTTTAGCCATTTCAAGCTTCAACAAAAACGTTTTCCAACCAAGGAAAAATCCAACGAGAATATTATACGGATTTTTTCCTATTCCAGATATATTAAGGCTAAGTCCTTCCTTCATTTTAACATGATTTTGTTATTACACAAGTTTGATAATGAGCCATAAAGAAAAATTCATATCCCTGAAATTACGTATATTTTCGTAATTTTGTAAGTAACAATATTCTCCGCATCGGGACTTCATATTCAATTGAGTATTTTCTTCTTCCAGTCAAGAGAGCAAAAAAATTATATATACATTATTAAAGTATTTTCATTACCATTGAGCTATAAATGATGGGTAGGCCCCTATTGGGCAACCTCTGATAGATGGTAAGTTATATGACGATCCTACTGTGGCCGAGCGCATATGAGTAAGCCTAGTTGGTCGAGATACATAGCCTAGTATGGTCGAGTGCCTATGAGCGAGCCTACTACGGTAGAGCAGTTATATATATATATTGAGCCTTGTAGGACCGGACATCTATTTTACTTACTATATTGAGAGAATTGAGTATGTGTCAGTAGGTAAGCATATCTTCAGATTATCTTTGACTTCCAGTTACTTGCTATTATTATATTATCAGTTCAGTTTCAACTTTCAATATATTGCCTTACATACTCAGTACATTATTTTGTACTGACGTTACTTTTTTAGGGGCGCTGCATTTCATGCGTGCAGGTTCAGACAGACAGGCGGGTAGACCTCCTCATTAAGTGTTGCCCGAGTTCAGCTTGATCGGTAAGCTCCATACCTTTCAGAATTACTGGGTCTAAAGCTTTATGTACATCTTGTGTATATATGTATATATGGTATGAATAGGTGAGGAAGCTATTTTAGATCATAATGTATCTACCAGTAGAGGCTTGTAGACGTATCCTGTTAGTTAGTGCAATATTTTGGGCTTGTAGTCCTTGTATGTATATTTGGTTGGTTTATCAGCTGCTATAATTACGACGACCTTGTCGACCCAGCTTTATATTGATATTTAGTTAGCATTTTCAGTTGTCTTGCAATTGGCCCATGGCCAAAGTATGACATCTCATGTTCAGAGTCTCTTAGTCGCAAGTCGTACGGAAGGATAGATGAGACACTAGGTGTCGGTCTCGCTACTGAGATCGGGGTGTGACATCTATATCCAGGAGATTGTTTGTCTTCATGCTATGCCCGTGTCTATCATTTCTGATTAAGGTACGTAGTTTACCTCACATTTCTGAAGGGGAGTACAACGTGAGTTGGGTACCGGGTCGAGTTGATCACAACATTTCATCCTCAAACAGACGGATAATACGAGCGTACCATTCATATTTTGGAGGATATGCTCTGCATATGTGTTACTAACTTTGGAGGTTCTTGGGGTGAGTTCTTGCCATTAGCGGAGTTTGCCTACAGCAACAATTACGAGTCGAGCATCCAGATGGCTCCCTATGAGGCATCATATGGTAGACGGTATCGATCACCGGTTGGGTGATTTGAGCCGGGAGAGGCTCGGTTGCTGGGTACAGATTTAGTACAGGATGCCTTGGATAAGGTTAAGATCATTTAGGATACTTCGTACAGCTCAGTTCAAGAAAAATAGTTATGACGACCATATGGTTCGTGATGTGGCATTCGTGGTCGGAGAGAGAGTGTTTCTATGAGTGTCGCCTATGAAGGGCGTGATGAGATTTGGGAAGAAGGGCAAGCTAAGCCCTAGGTTCATCGAGACTTTTGAGATCCTTGATCAAGTGGGAGAGGTGGCTTACAGATTTGCATTGCCACCGAGCTTATCAGCGGTACATCAAGTGTTTCATGTGTCGATGCTTCAGAAGTATCATGGAGATCTATCCCACACGTGTTAGATTTCAGCACTGTCCAGTTGGACAAGAATTTGACCTACGAAGAGGAGCCGACAACTATTCTAGACTTGCAGGTTCAACAGTTGAGATCGAAGATTTACCCTTTAGTTTATGTGTAGTGGAGAGGTCAGCCTATTGAGGCAGCTAAATGGGAATACGAATCCGATACGCAGAATAGATATCCCCATATTTTCACTGACTCAGGTACTTTTCTATGTCCGTTCGAGAACGTATAGTTGTTTTATAGGTGGAGAATGTGATGTCCTAAAAGGTCATCTTCTATTTTAGAATCCAATTTCGTATTTCGAGACCTTAAAAACCTCATCTTTCTCACTCCTTGATTTGCGTGTGCAGTGCGGGCGCGTATCCGAAAAGTCCTTATGTGAAAAATTTAAGAAATGATGATTTTTTCTTAAAAAAGATGATTTTTGTTGACTTCGGTCAATATTTTGGATAAATGGACCTAGACCTGGACCCGTATTCTGATGGTCTCGAAAGGTCCGGAGTAAAATATTGGACCTGGGCATTTGCCCGGAATCGAATTCCGAGGTCCCTAGCCTGAGAAATAAATTTTTAAAAGAAATTGATAAGATTGAAAATTCATTTGATCTTGTTGGTATCAGGCCCGTATTTTGGTTCCGGAACCTGGTACAGGTCCGTCATGGTATTTAAGCCTTATCTGTGAAATTTGGTGAAATACGGAAGTGATTTGATGTAATTAGGACCTTTGGTTGAGAACATAGAAGTTTTGAAACTATCTTGAAAATTTCATGTGTTTTAGTGTTGAATTCGTATTTCTAGGTGTTATTTTGGCGATTTGATCGCACGAGCAAGTTCGTATGATATTTTAAGACTTGTGTGCATGTTTGGTTTGGGGTGAGTTTTGGATAGGCTACAGAGTGAATTGGAACTTAGAAAAATAGCTGGTATGCTTCAGCTGTGTTGCAGGCCTCTAATCTCGCAATTGCGAGATCAGGCTTCGCATTTGCGAGCAAAACAGGTATGGCAATTGCGAGGTCCTTATCGCAATTGCGAAGAAGGCTAGGGCCACCAGAGTTCGCGAATGCGAACATATCTTCGCAATTGCGAAGAGAGTCAAGGAAGGGGTTTGATCCCAAGTGCGATCTTTTTGTCGCATTTGTGGAGGTCCCTGATCGCAATTGCAATCATTACCTTCGCAATTGCGAAGGAAGCAGAAGTGTGGGGAACTTGGAATTTGTGATGGTTCTTCGCATTTGCGAGCTTCCCATTTGCGAAGCTCAGGTCGCAAATGTGACATCTGTAACTGTTCAAAACATAACTTAGACGGGATTTTTCATTTATTCTCCCATTTTTCAAAACCTAAACCTCAAAAGGCGATTTTTATGGGATAAGTTCTTCCTCAAATCATAGGTAAATGATTTTTAACTCATTTCTTTCAATCTATTTCATCTTTTTACAAAATTTCATCCTAGAATCTAGGGTTTTTCATGGTGGTATTGGGTGTTTTTGGGTAGAACTTAGGAATTTCAATATTTGGGGATTTAGACCTCAAATTGAGGTCGGATTTCAAATCCAATTGTATATCCGCGGGGGGGGGGGGGGGGGGGGGGGGGGGGGGGGGGGGGGGGGGGGGGGGGGGGGGGGGGGGGGGGGGGGGGGGGGGGGGGGGGGGGGGGGGGGGATTGAATGGGTAATCAGGTTTTTGTCCGAATTTTGTGTTTTGACCAAGCAGGTCGGGGGTCGTTTTTTGACTTTTTTTGGAAAATGTTGAGAAATCTATAATTTTGCATTGGAATTGGGTTCTTTAGCATTAATTGATGATGTTAAGTTATTTATGGTTAGATAAGAGTGTATTGGAGGTGGAATCAAGAGGTAAAGCGATCTTTGAGCTTTGAAATACCCATTGGCTTGAGGTAAGTGTTTGGTCTAACCTTGACTCGAGGGATTAGGAATCCCCGACTTACTTGATATGTGAAATTCTATGTGTGTGGTGTATAGATATGGTGACGAGTACCTATGTGCCACGAAATTATCATTTTAGCATTTTCCCTTCACCGTTTCCTAATATATTATTTCTTGTCTAAATTGCTACTTGCTCATAAATATTTCCGTGTCTAATTGCTTCATATTAACTGTTGTTTTCTCTATTGAAGTATTAATTATTTCATAGTTTCATTTTATTACCTTGTTGGTTTAAGCTGTTTTGTTGCTGCTTCATAGTACACCTTGGTTGTTCTCGCTATGTAGTATTAAATGTTGAAGTTTCATATTTGTATAGATCTCCCGTAGTTGTGATTTGAGGAATAAATGTTGTTGAGGGTTGAGCTAAACTGTGAAATACTTGTTCTTTTTGTGATTAGTACTGATATGTGGGATCGAGTTGCACATCGCAACATGAGGGATAAGGGTGAATGTAATTGTCTGGTAGGATCGGGTTGCGCGCCACAACAAGGAGAAATAAGGGTAGACAGGTAGAATCGGGTTGCACGCCATAACAAGAGGAATAAAGGTGATATATATTGATAAGTAATAAGGATGGAAAGGTAGGATTGGGTTTCACGCCGCAGCAAGAAGAATAATGGTGATATATATTGAGGAGTAATAAGGGTGGAATGGTGGGATCGGGTTGCACGCCGCAACAAGGAGTAATAAGGGTGAATGTTTATATTGTTATTGATTATAAGGTAGATCGGGATGCGCGCCGCATCAAGTGTTATTTTGTATTCTTTTTCTGCTGAGATTCCTTATTGTGGTGTTGGAACTCTCTTAAGGATTGGTTATAGGTGAGTATTGGTAGAAAGCCTGAGTTCCATATTTACTTAATGCAAGTTACTGCTATAATTCATTCTGCATATCCTTTCTGCCTTAGTATAAACTGTTGCAGGTTATATGTTGTTATGCCACGCTGTAGCTTCGTCACTACTTCATCGAGGTTAAACTCGGCACTTACCAATACATAGGGTCAGTTGTACTGATACTGCACTCTGTACTTTCTATGCAGGTTTCGAAGCTGGTAGTGGCTGATCGAGAGGTCGGTTGTTGATAAATCAAATAGAAGACCCAAGGTCATCGTGCAGGCATCTACATGCCATGGCGTCCCCTACTATCTTTACTTAATTTCTGTTTCACTTCCTTCGAGATAATTGTATTTTCTTTCAAACCATTATGTATAGTATTCATAGAATGTTCGTCAATTGTGACACCAGTTTCTGGGTGGTATCTATGTTAGCTTTTGTTAATAGTATATGAGTAATCAGTTAAACTATGTTCTTTCGCTTTTATTTATGCTGATTTAGTTTGTTAAACTTTAATTATAAAAGGATAAAGGAAAAAGGTATAATATTCTGTAACATTGGCTTGCTTAGCGAGTGCAATGTTAGTCGCCATCACGGTCCTGAAGGTGGGAAATTCGGGTCGTGACAACTACGGTTCCTCTTCTTCTTAACTGGATGGGACTTCGGGTCCAAACTCAGCTTATGAGTGGTTACCTCTAGTGAGATCCATGTCATGTCAAGACGGGATCCAGCGAAATAATCTATTTTAGCTTTAATAAAATCAATGAGTTTTTTCTTGAGCTCGGGGGCTAACCCGTGCCCAGGTATATCTTTCGATCCGGTAGGTGCTCGACTAATATGACTTTATCCAACTCTTTGACTGTTGATTTGGTGGCATCGATGTCATCAGGATCTATGAAGGATCTCGGGACTCCGTAGTCATCCTTCTCATTGTTCTTCTGGTTCGATCGACACCAGCATCAGTGATAGCTATTACCTCGTCGACTGCGAACATTTCCTCTACGGTTGGATTCTCTTCGTAGACGGTCTTGACCCCTCCCAGCATAGGGAATTTGAGTGCCTGGTGTAAGGTTGAGGGTACCGCCCTTATTTTGTGAACCCAAGACCTTTTGAAAAGAGTATTTTACCTTATGTACCCTTTGACCACTTAGAATTTTGTCTCTTGGATCGTCCCCGCGGTGTTCATTGGTAGGGTTATCTCCCCTTTAGTGGTTTCGAATGCCATTATAAATATGTTCAACACCCGAATTGCCGGCACAATTTTATCATGTAACGCCAACTGCTCTACGATCCTCGATATGATGATGTTGGCCGAGCTACCTGGATTAATCAACACACATATGACTCGAGATTTATTGATAAGTACGAATATTACCAGTGCATCATTTTGTGGTTGCACAATGCCCTTGCTATCCTTACCGTTGAAAAAAATGGTTCCCTACAGGACATAATCTCAGGTTCGTTTTCCCTTAAAAAAATACTTTAGTGCTCTTTATCATTGGCCCTCGGGGGATATCGACCCCTTTAATGATCATGTTGATAACGTGCTGAGGTTTCTCTTATTTGGCATACTTGTGGGCGTCCTTATTTCTGAAGTGGTTTTTGGCTAAATCATTTAGAAATTCTCGGAGATGCTCGTTATTGAACAACCAGACAACTTCTTCCCTCAGTTGTCCGCACTCCTCGATTTAGTGACCATGAGTGTCGTGATGCTTACACATCAGGTTATGATCTTTTTGGGTAGGGTCGAAATGCAATGGTCGAGGCCATATGGTTTCCTTGATTCGCCAATGGCCGATACGATGTTGGTTGCATCAATGTTAAAGTTGTACTCCGATTATCTTGGTGTTTCCCTACCCCTGATCGACTTGTAGAAAATATTTTTTCTCATCAGACCTCGGCTACTGGGCCCTCGATCGCATCTCTTTTCATTTATTGCAGGCTGACGCCCGGACCCATTTCCCCTTCAGTCTGATGTATGGTTGGTACTGATCGTAGACCAGTTCTTGACTCATGATCGATGGATCTTTTAGGCCAGTCTTTGGTCCTGATGGGATAAACATCCAAAAAGAGCTCCGAATTGATCATCTTTGACTCTAATCTTTGACTGGTACCTGTTGTGGACGTCGGCCCAAGTTATCGCTAGGTACTCTACTAGGTTTTGTTTTAGCTGTTGTGAAGCCAAGGAGCTTCGGGAGTTAAGTCCTTGAGTAAACGCCTGAACAACCCATTCATCTACGATCGGAGGCAGGTCCGTCCATTCCATCTGGAACCTCGATATGAATTCATTGAGTATCTCCTTGTCTCTTTGCTTAACCTTGAGGAATTCCGGCTTCCTAGTCTCAACTTTGATGGACCTGCGTGGGCCTTCAGGAAAGCATCTGCAAGCATAGGAAACGACTCAATGGAATTTGGGGGTAAGTTATAATACTATATCATTGCTCCTTTGGATACGGTTTTCCCAAACTTCTTCAGTAACACCGACTCGATTTCATCATCGTCCAAGTCGTTCCTTTGATTGCGCATGTATAGGAGGTCACGTGCTCATTCGGATCTGTGGTTCCATTGTGTTTTGGGATATCGAGCATACGAAACCTCTTCGAGATCAGCTTTGGTACCGTGCTAGGAGCAAAAGGCTTCTGGATAAACTTCTTGGAATCGGAAACTTTCAATATCAAGGGTGCTCCCAGGATTTGACTGACCCTGGAATTATATATTTCACCCTTTTGTCGTTGGACTTAATTTTCTTTTCACCTAACTCCACCCACTTTATTAATGCTTCGAGCATTCTCATTATTTCGAGATTGACCCCGGGCTTAGCTTTACCCGATTTCTCGGTGATCTGCTCACTTCTTCAAATATTGTTTTGGAATTGTTTGGGCTCAACTCAGCTGGGAAAGTGGCTTTGATTTTGCAGTTGTGCTATCGCTGCATTTTGAGCCTACAAATTTACGAAGATTAACCACAGGCTACCCCATTTCCTTCACCTTCGGTCGCTTCTTGAGATGTTGGACAGGGTCCCCCACGAATGCTATTTTCGGGATAAGTTGGCAGGTTGAAGTTTATGGCCACATATGAGTTAGCATCGACCGGATTGATAACTGGGACTCCATTGGGGTCAGCATGAGGCACCTCGTTTCTAGGCACCAAGTTGTTATTTTTGCCATGATGGCTAGACTCAGTGTCAATATTCAAGTGGGCAAACTAACAAATTGACATTTCCAAACTGACCTGAACTTAAGACATTTAACGTAAAATAGAGCGTTTTATGGAGATTTGTATCAAATCACCACTATTATCCTTTATCTCGTGGTGGAAACCTAAATGTTTACCCTTACAACTGATAACGATTGAATTTATATGCGATTTTAAGGATATGTGGACTGATTCAATATAAATAATCAAGAATATAAGATAAATGAGTTAAAGACTAAATGAATAATCAAACTAATTGTAATGTAACGGCCCAACTCGAGTTTCGGTTGAACAATAGTTCTGCCCTTAATCGGGCCCTTAGTTCGAAACCAGTTATGAATGAAGAACAACAGTAAAGTAAGAGCTTTGCTATAGCTAGAGAGCAGAAAAATAAATTTGTGCTGCCTTGATATGCGTGTTACAATATTTTTTTATCAAAGAAAAACTCCCACTTTATATAGCAGGTGAGTTTCATCCCTATTAAAGTCTAAAAAGGGTGAAAATCTCCCTTTCTCACTAATTACTGATCTGTAATCGACATCGGGCGAGATCTACGCCGTGATATTTGGCTAGGTGCGGATATCACGGCCCTCTGTTATTCATGTGTAACCATTTGCCATATCTCCCAAGGTCCTAGAGCTCGTTTTGGGTCCGGGGAGCGTTGCTTTATCATGCCCGACGATTAGCCCACTGTTCATCTTTCGTGAGTCTCACTACGAACGGCTCCCAGCCTCGATTTCAACCTTGTGTGTCTATGCCCTCCTTCTGTCTTCTTTACCAGAAAATCGAGGTATACATTGCCCCCGATTTTAAGCGTATACATAGGAATGATATAAAAAAACTGAACGTAGAATCATCATACTGTATTATAAGTGTGAAACTCAAATGTCAAACTTGAATTACCAAATTACCCATCAAAATTGAATTACCATTACACCCTTCATTTAAATACTACATATTATTATCATTAATGTACAAGATATAACTAAGAAATATATTTTGGAATCTAAACGTCTTTGAAACTGTCATGAACTTAATATAGTTCATTTTTTTATAAAGAAAAATAATGGATCCTATGAACACAAGAAGTAAACGTACACTGTATTAGGAGGAACTCAAAAGTTTTTAAAGCGCAGAATTTTAAACAACTTAGGTACATGCTATACATTCAACTTTTGCAAAAAGCTCTACAAAAAGACTCTTATTTACTACTCCATTCGACTTCAATCTTCCAAATCCATGAAGATAGGCACAAAAACATAGGTTTATAGAGATTAAAAAATATTTGCAACCGTCCGCGGCAAGAGATATGTCTTCCAAGATTTACCGTCACCATCGTGTCAGTGTCGCAGTGCATGTTTCGAAGAAGATTTGTTGTTCTTCGTCCTCCTCTCCAGTCCGGTTATCGGTTCATCATTGCACACTACCGTTAGCTTTTAAAGATTCATCTGAGATTTTTAACGTAATATTAAATCTGTGTGGACAGTCAGGTTTTCCTTTTTTTCTTATTTTGTTTTAGAATTTTGTTACTATTAAATTTGTTTTTTAGTTATAAATTCAGTATTTGTTTGGCTATTTATGCTTGTGCAGCTATTTAACCTTCAATTCCAGTAAATTATGAAATAATTTCAAATATTGAAAGGATTATACAATGTTATAGTTGCAATTGAATATGATAATACTAGGTGGAGAGACCCATTTATGTTTTATTCTGTTTTGTTATTCTTTTTATTTTAGACAACTGTTACCATATTATTTCTTCAGACACTAAATAGTATTTACACGTAGAAGTTAAAGTCCAAGAGGAATTCAAGGCATTAGATATATAGGAATTCAAAACATTTAAGGTATCGAAGTGTAGAGATACTTATCCATGGGAGAGTTATATACGTAGCTGTTTAATACGGATTGAGAGATATAGAGAAGGGGAAAGAGAGAAAAAAAGAGAAGCAGGGTAAGGGACTGTCAGGGAATGAATCTCGAGATAGGTGAAGGACTAAAGTTTTTTTGACGGACTTTGGTTTAAATGTCTTACCCTCTATAATGTTTTAATACGTTGAATTTGTTTATGTTATTAGTCCAAAAAGCACCCATAAAGAATCAAAGCCAGAATGACCTTCATTTGTCAGTAGCTTTTTTCTTCTATCTATTTTAAAACTCAACTTTATTTTGGATTATATATATATATATATATATATATATATATATATATATAGATGTATTCTTCTATCTATTTTAAAACTCAATAATATTTATGTTGTTAAAACTTTTAGTTATTACACAAATTTCGTAATAGTTGAGACAGATACACATTGATGTACTATCATATATACCTCTAACTAAATAAGGGTAATTCACCTTGGTATTTTTAGACAACATTTCATAATCTTCTTGACCATAGAACGACCAAACCGGTTGGATAATATCATAATTCATCAACTTGCACTTTTCTACTTATAAGTTTCGTTTTATCTCGCACACACATGTTTCAATAATATTAAAGTTATTTCAAAATCTTGTACTAATACACATGAAAACTTAGCCAAAAATTAAGGTTTGAGGACCAAGCGATCCCTTTCCTTAGAATACTTAAAGAAAAAGCTTACATTTTTTCCTTTTAGTTTATCACACACTTATTATAATCCCTCCGGTTCAAAATAAGTGATTTTTTTAGATTTCAAAAATTAATTAATTATTTTTTTTCTACATTACCCTTGGGGTAAATAGTTTTGGAGTATGCGTTAAGAGTGTTTATGTGAAGAGATAGTAAAAGTTAATTTGATCACTTTCATTGCTCATTAATGTTAAAAGATGGATTTCTTAATCTGTATGAAAACAACTAAAAATTCACTTATTTTGAACCGGAGGGATTAATATTTTTAAAATAAGGGCGTTCACCTTGGTATTTTTGGACAACATTTAATGATCTTCTTGATCATTCAACGACCAAGCCGGTTGGATAATAACATCATTCATTATATTGAACTTGTACCTTTTTTCTTATAAGTATCGTTTTATTCCGCGCGCACGTATTTCAATAATATTAATGGTATTTCAAAAGCTTGTACTATTAGACATGGAAACATAGCCAAAAATTAATGTTTGTAAGGACAAAGCGATCCCTTTGCTTAGAATACTTATAAAAAGATATTATAATTTTTTAAAAAGATCTTATAATTTTTTATACAATTTATCACACATTTATTTTAGTATTTTAAAATTATTATACTAACTAATATGAGATACACGTGCCAGGTATTCGAAAACTAGTAAAATCATATGAAGATTACAGTATCTATTAGAGACCGAATAATCTTTGGTCAATAAGATAATGGAGGGATGGAAAAAGTAGTTGATACGTCATATCTGAACTTTGACCTAGGGACGAAAGAGAAAATAACCATTGGATTTGGCTAGCGTAAATCATGGCATAAGTCATGGAATTTTAAAGGTAAAACAAAGTCCATATTTCTTTTAGACATTAAATCTTGAAGTTAGATCCATATACAATTAATTGTACATTGACAAAAAGCAGCATTGTTTGAGTATTAAGCATCCAAAATTCTGCATGGCGTTATTAAAATTGACAACGACAAACATTTCATTAAGTGAAGCAAGATAATTGGGGGACGTACTTGTCTAATTGGGTAAAAAATTGGTATAAAAATTATTTTGTTTGAAATAGGAACATTCTTCACGAATGAAATCAAAGATCAAAGTGTATCGGAGAGATATTTGACGTCATACGTACAAGGATTGTGGTGGAGTATTACGTGTTTCTTTATTCTTAATTTGAAATATTAATTTGAGCTATGAATATGGAGTTGTCTTTGTTAGGAAGCATTTTATCTTCCAAAATTAGAACTTCTCAGTGCGAAGGCAGGTTTAATCGTGCCCCATGCGAATACTCGACCTGATCAGATGGAAAAAAAAAATTGACGTTGATTTTAGGAAAGACGATGTTGAGTTTCAGTCAAGATTTGCATAGATTTTATTTAAGAAAGCATTAGTGGAAATAATTGGATGGAGATAATATCATGACTACAGGCTTAATGTGATTATCTTCTTTTTATTTAAGATAAAAAAGTGATTATCTGGTCCTAGAGGCTAAAGGGTCATTATTCTCTAGGGAACGCTAGTGTCTAGATCCCTATGGTAACAGGTCTTATCTAGTACTTGTATGAGATAGCGAAACCTTGAATAGAAGCTCATCTAGTCTAAGAGGGTCCTACGACATCTCGGGTGAGCAATTAGCAAGGGCCGCTTTTCTGCAAAGTATGGTATCTATCATCTCATAAAATCATTAACCATATTAAATTGATACTCGATTCGTATCAATTTAGACCGGCGAATTGACTCGGCACGAAATTTAAGACAAAAGAGGATGACTCGTGAAACTTGTGATCGTAAATGTTTAAGGGGCAAAAGGAAAAAATTATTTTGTGCCTCACTCCTCTTTTTTGTCTCCAACTTTGTGGTCGCAGAATTTTGTGGAACCAAATGTGTAAGATGTGGGTTCACAAACGTGTGAGATAATAAGATGCCTCACACAACTGACATTGTGAGATAATAAGATGCCTCACACAACTAATATCAGTTGTGTGAGGCACACCATAAAATCACTCAGGTAAAAGCATTGTGCGCCTATGACATTTGTGTGATTATAAAAATATTTTATTTTTTTGGAATTGACTAATAAAAAAATGTAACATCTAAATTAAAACAGAAGAAGTATTAATTTAATGTTCACCTCCTGCGCACATATATAGACACCACAGCGCCCGCAACAAGAGGGTAAATAGAACGGATAGTGTACGATGAAGTTGAGTTCAAGAGGAGCATCCGACGAAAAGATGTTTGTGTGAAACTAAAAGCTATTGGCAATCATGTCTTGCATATTCAAAGAGTGCGTGCGGAGTTTAACGAGTAAGACTTTTAGAATAGCTCTAAGGACCCACGGGAGAAGACAAGATGCATGCCACGTTATTAAAAAAATACAAAAAAATGATCAAATTTACCTTTAAACTATGGAAAATAAAGTTTATCTGCACCTTAAGTTCTTGTAACATTGACATTGTTGTAATTAACTAAATATTGCAAAGGCCATGGGCCTCTCAACAGGATAATTAAGAAAAAGATGAAAATTGGGGAAGTAGAGCAAAGGTCATGGGCCCTTATAGTTGTATCAAGTTGCGAGTCACACTATGAAGGGTTGAGAGAGGGTGGTGGAGAAGAGAGTGAGGACATGTGTATTTATCTACGAGAATCAGCTCGGATTTATGTCGGGGCGATCAGTTACAGAAGTTATTCACCTATTGGTGGAGGAGTATAGGGAGAGGAAAAAAGACCTGCACATGGTGTTCATTGCCTTGAAAAGGCTTATGACAAAGTCCCGAAGGAGGTGCTATGAAGATGTTTGAAGGTTAGCAAAGTCCCGGTAACGTATATTAGGGTGATTAAGGTTATGTACGAAGATGCTAAGACTCGGATGAGGACTGCGGGAAGAGACTCAAAAATATTTCCTAGTGGAGATGGGGTTGCCATTTGTTCTTTTTCTCTTTTTGCATGAATACTTGTGATGCTCGTGTCAAGCTGCATAGCCTTGTGACATTCGTGTGGACGACATATATACTAGCATTGGGTGTTCACCCCGAGTGTATCTGTACCAACAAAAAAGGCCACTGGCCTACATTAATTTCGAATATGAGAAGTACTCAAGGCACCTGTAATCATGATTTAATCTTTGCGAGCAGGCGTTTTGTTGGTTTAAAAGTGCAGTCAAGGAACAATTTTGCACTATACATAATAAACTCATGATGTGAATGTCACGATCCATTTTCTGAACAAGCCGAGACCGGCACTCGATCACTAAACATGACCGAGCGAACCATTTCTACTTATCAAACCTATTATAACTCCAAACTTTATATGCAACAAAGCAATACTCTAAACAATTACTTTTGATTAATTAATATATTTAAATAAATCAACTCCAAAGCTTTATTCGTAGTAACTACTGAAATTTCTGCTAAGTTATTATAAAGTAACACCTGAATCTCAACTCAATGACTATGTCTATAAAGCCTCTACTGATAAACTGACGCACTGCTCAGGACATGAGATTTCCTGGCCAGTTCTCTAAGTAAACAAAGAAATAGTTAAATGAAAATGACTCTAAGGATACTCCACGAACAAAAGCGGAGCTCACCAATATCACTAGAAGGGAATGAAGTCCTAACTCGTAGCATGCTCGCCTGCAAATCCGGTTCCTACGTTGTACCGCAGACCAACGTAGGTTCCCAAAAGAGAACGTCAGTACCATCCATTGTACTCAGTGAGTCTCAACAACAGGGGGAGAAACTTTAATAACATATACATTACGAGCAAATGTTCTAAATGCATGTAAAACATAAAGTTTATAAGAAAAATT
>MU731061.1:65560-96462 GCA_026770625.1 Nicotiana glauca
TGCACACTTCTATTCCCTTGCTTGAGCCGTTCGAACTCTGTAGCCTTAGCTTCCCTATCCTCTTCTGGGATAAAATTAGCCATGAAGGCCTATTCAAATTCTTCCCAAGTAGGCGGACCACCATCTTCATCTCTTTCATTTTCCCACATCTCAAACCAAGCGCCGACCACATCCCTAAGCTGGTAAGCAGCCAACTCCACAGCTTCATCATCAAATGCTTTCATCACTCGGGGGGCTTTCTTGACACCCTCCAACCACAACATCGGGTCTTCATCAACTATAGAACCATGGAACACTGGAGGACTAAACTTTAAAAATTCATTAACTCTTGAGGACTCAGAATTGTTCTGTCTATTTGATGGAGGCGGAATCTCATCTCTTCTCTCATTCTGGTTGGCCATAAAGGCTTTAAACATCTCCATAGCACTGTTGACAATATTAAACATCTGACCCACATCGGGAGATATAGTTGCCTTAGTCGGAGCTGCTGTTGGGGGAAGTACTGAATCCTGGGGTACTGGATCAGTATGCTCCACCCCTTCCTCATGTTCACCCCGGGGTATTTGAACCCCCTCCGTGGATTTACTCTTCCCTTTCTAGGTTGAAGCCTTTTTAGTTCTGCCTTGGGCCACAATAGTAGCAAGAGTTTCTTAAGCAGCATCCTGAGTGTCGGTGTCAGAGTTGCGAGTACGAGCCATTTCTGCGAATTTTGGAGAAACAAATACATTAGATAATTCCTTAGAGGTAGGATCTACTGCACGATCTAAAGTATGACAAAAAATGAGATTTTTCCTAAATGCTTGTAGCCTCCTGTTTATAAGTATGGCGCGCTTCATACTCATAAACAAGACTCTACTAACAAGGCTTCATAGACCCCTAGGACTCCATAAACCTGAGGCTCTGATACCAAGTTTGTCACGACCCATTTTCTGAACAAGTCGAGACCGGCACTCGATCACTAAACATGGCCGAGCGAACCATCTCTGCTTATCAAACCTATTATAACTCCAAACTTTATATGCAACAAAGCAATATTCTAAACAATTACTTTTGATTAATTCAAATATTTAAATAAATCAACTCCAAAGCTTTATTCGTAGTAACTACTGAAATTTCTACTAAGTTATTATAAAGTAACACCTGAATCTCAACCCAATGACTATGTTTATGAAGCCTCTACTGATAAACTGACGCACTTCTCAGGACATGAGATTTCCTGGCCAGTTCTCTGAATAAACAAAGAAATAGTTAAATGAAAATGACTCTAAGAATACTCCAAGAACAAAAGCGGAGCTCACCAATATCACTGGAAGGGTATGAAGTCCTAACTCGTAGCCTGCTCGCCTGCAAATCCGGTTCCTACGTTGTACCGCAGACCAACGTAGGTTCCCAAAAGAGAACGTCAATACCATCCATTGTACTCAGTGAATCTCAATAACAGGGGGAGAAACTTTACTAACATATACATTACGAGCAAAGGTTCTAAATGCATGTAAAATATAAAGTTTATAAGAAAAATTTTAAAATAATTGCATAATAGCAATTTATGAATATTCTAAAAGGAATTCTTTTCTTTTTCTTTCTTAAAAAAATACTTCACTTTATAATTTGGGAGTTCCAACTATCCTGACTTAATTCTGTCTCAGTCACCGTATGATCGGCACGGGTTCGATCCCAACCTGATCGAATAGGCCCAATCCACGAGGTGCCACTCGCTTCATGGTTCTCAGCGCTCATATATCATACCTTAGCATGGCTAAGTAAATTCTCAGCAACGAGATCCTCAGCATGTGTTCTCCCTACTTTGGCACAAGCAGTTTCAGGAAGTTAACGCCTTGATCAGGACCCTCGGCCCGGACGATGACCCCTTCTCAGAATAAAGGATACTCCCAAAAATCTTTTCTTTATATAATTTCTTCTTGTGACCTTTCAAGTCTAAATCTTTTCTTTATAGAACATCATGCACATGCTCATATTGGTGTCCGTAAATGTAAAGCATGGCATAAGAATGAAAAAAATATATAAAAATATTACTAAAGATTCTTTTGTCTTCATAAATTTTCAGCATGAAAATAGCATATTAGAATAACACAAAAATCTAAAAATAAGAATAAAATAAACATATAAAAATATTTCTAAAGATTCTTTTTTCTTCATAAATTTTCACATGTAATTCTCCACTGTCATTGAGCACTATTCTGATCATTTGGAGATGAAAACAGAAACAGAAAAAAAAAAAATTGGCACAACTTTCAATAGTATTAAGTTTTAGTAGTACTACGTAAACGATCAACAGCCATCTTTAATATGTTGATCATATATCCCTAGCTAGTAAAAACTATAACAGAAACATAAGAAAAATTCAAAATATATTGATAACTCATATACTAGTGTTGTAGTACAGGTTTGTAACTTGATCTAAGAGCTAGCTTGGGATTAAACTATATTTAAAAATCTAAAAATTTAAGCACATATATCATAATAGATCATCTAAACTTTTTCTAGAACAATTCTAAGTTACTGGGTACTCACTCGCCCTAGTTAAATAAATATAAACTCTTTTAAGCAATTCATCAAACACCTTGTATACGTGCTTTTGTGAGTTAAACAACTTTAGTAAAGGGTTATATCCACTCACCTCAAAACTTCTAGAGCCAATACGTAGGCCTCTGTCCAATTGACACCAGTTAAACAATCGATTCTATAACAACCAGTGCATTATAATTAATTTTTTTTAAAGTACTACACCTAAATATGAAATTTATTATTGATATGGAGGAAGAAGGGAATTAACTATTCCCTTCTTACCTATTACCACTATAGGATAATTGACAATACGGACATTTACTTACTTTAGTTCAAGAATTAGTGATTGGTAAAGAACCCTAGATTTTTCTTTTTGTTGCATGTGTTTGCTGTGTATTCTGCGTAACAGAACAACTTTCTGTTCCTGTGCAATTCTTACTCCTACTGCTTACGTCCAAGGTTAGGCTTTTTAAGCCTTAAGCCTTTTTTTTAGTCCAACAGCCCTTTATGGGCTTTGTAATGTCCCTCCCATTTTTTTCTTTTGTTATTTATTTTTTTTCTTTACTTAATTAATAATTAATGATACCCATTTTTAATAATTAGAAACATTAAACTATTAATATTCCCATAATTATATATTCAACTATTTATATAAATTGGAAAGTAATTCAAAAATCAATTACAAGGGTTTAAATCCATAAGGAAGACAAAAAAAAATTAAATTCTATATTTAACGAGCCTTGAAATTCATATAAATTAGAGGAGTGTTACAGTGAAGTATTTTCAATGTCACATGCTATATGTAGGATTCATGATACTCTCAAATGCACGCTTACACATACGTGGTCGACAAGTAATAAGATGATGCGAATGAGATTGTCCCACATAAACTTTTTATCAATAATTAGATATAAATCTATTCTAATTGTGAATCCATTCTGTAGTTTCTAGGTTAGGCTATCAAGAATTCTCACTTTTGAGTTCAATCCAAGATTCGTAGATAATATTCAATTCGTGAACAAGCAATTTAATAATTAAGCACAAAATTTAACAAGTAAATAAATATGATTAAATCAATTAACGCCATTTCAATTAATATGATCTTTTACTAGTTGAACCCTATGCAATCTGTCTTTTGGCTTTTTAAACTGCGATTCATCACAACTACTCATATGTGCCAAAGAGTTCCTTATTCTCACATGCATCATGAACCTAGACTTACTAGCTACTTTTATAAAAAAAAAAGATGGTCATAGCGTAAAGTACTCTTGTGGACCTACATCATTCCGCTCGCGTGCAAAGCATGTTCCCTACATTATGAAAGAATTAAGCTTACTGCTGGGCTGGTCATTCAGATCCATCAATTGACCATCCCATTTCACCCGCAACTAGAAGAAGATGGCTCCAAGATCATTGTAGGTGGCTGAATGTGTAGCAGCCTACCCTTTCCTTGATCCTAAGTTTCTTAGTTGTGTTCCTTTTCCTTTAAAACTCGAACTCCCTTCTAGAAATTAGGTTGCTGTCCTTTTATATGTTGTAAGATTTTTCCAAACACCCTAAAACTGTAGGAGCTGCACGATTGGGAAATGCATAGAGCGATGCAGCCTGGGTGGTAGGAACTAAATCTCACTTCTGGGGCGATGGCCGAGGGTGCGATACAGTTGTCAGCACGGAAAGGACTGAGGCATAATCTAGCACGATGGAGGCCGACACAGTCATTTGGCCTTCATCCTTGTATACGGTCGAAATTAGGGAAGACCGATTTTAAAGCTTCTATGGCATTCCAAGCCCGACCACGATGGGCTCGAAGCATAGTCTAAGGCTCGGCCCAGAAGAACTTGCCTCGAGAGGGTGTATCGATGACTCATCATAGCGTACCTCGAGGGAAAATGAAAATCGATGACCATCATGGAAAGGCGAAAAATTCCCAAGGTCACGTGATTAGAACTGACAGAGTGTACAAGAATAAGATAAATCAGTAGTGAGCCATTATACAGCTTTACCAATAGCATTTCCCAGTCATTATTAGATAGGTACTACGTTGGGATCCCCCCTCCTATATAAAGGGGACCCTTGTCATTTTGTAAAGCGAAGATACACATTATGATTGAATAATATACCACATTCTCTGCCTTTCTTGCCTAAACGTGCTCAATAATTACTTTACATATTTATTTCTTGTTCATTTATTGTTCTTCATTTTTTTCCCATTATTAACCGCAAAAGGCTATATTTGAGGCCTTCATAATTGTTTCTTCACCACTTGTTTATTTCTAGCTTCCTAGCTAGACCTCGAAGCCCCTGTTCAGCCAGCTCAAGGCCCAGTCTTGCGGTAGCTTTGGTTTGCATATCTTATTCTCTTCATTTACACTTAGCATCTCTTGCCTAACAAATAATATTATAATAAATCACATATTTTTAGAACCATAAAATCAAATATAATTCTCAATACTATTTTCAAGGTAAGCAGTTTGGCGCCTACCATGGGACTAAAAAAAATGTGATTGTTTTGGTGCTAATCTTCTGAAAACACAAGTTATTCTTCACGCTTTTTCTTGTCCAAGAATCTTTCATTCTTGGTAAAAAAATTTCTAACTCAGTAAATTCACACGAAAACAATGGTATTGGGCTTCATGGAAAGAACAAACCAGAAGAACCTCAGCTCATCATTCAAATGATCATCGGAGAAACCAACATTCTACAAGGACCCATGTTCAAACGGGCCAAAGTGTCCATCGCAACGGAAAGTCAAGCTCGGAGCTATGTACCTAGGGACGCCCTTATATTTAGAGAATAAGACATTAAAGCCTCATCCCAAACACATAATGATGCACTGGCAATTTTTTTTTTCTTTTGAAGTACGTTCAAAGTAAACGTATGCTCGTGGATAGGTAGCTCGGCCAACGTAATCAGGTCGAAGGTGGTGGAGAATTTCGGACTGCTCGATCAGATCATACCCACCTCTCAAATCCTCTATGGATTTAACCTGGCAAGCTAGACAACGAAGGGAGAAATCATCCTCCTAGTCAACGTGCTCGGTACAGTTCAAGACACCAAGTTTCATGTCATCGAAGGTGACATAAGGAACAATCCCTTACTTGGAAGACCGTGGATACGCAAAATGGGGGCGTTACCATCAACTCTTCACCAAATGATCCAGTTCCCAATAAAAGATTGTATAAAAATGGTGTACGGAGAACAACGCGCAGCAAAGGAGATGTTCACGGTAAACGACATCGTACCAACATCGACCCCCTCCCCCTCGGTCCAGGATGAGTCAGGAAACAGGCCGACCCCCGAGGAACATTTGGTCTATGAGAATTCAAACGAAGATGATGAAGAAGACTTCCTCACCCCTCAGACCTTTATTGCCCATGAGGAGTCAAATGCCACAAAATCAACGGTCGAAGAACTCGAACAGGCCCTCTTGATCAAGCATCTTCCAGATCGAAAGGTATATTTGGGAATGGGATTAACCCCCGAACTAAGGAAAAAACTCATCAAATTTCTTATTAATAATGTTGATTGCTTTGCTTGGTCCCATTTAGACATGACAGGGTTCCTGCCGGAAATAACCACCCATCGACTTTCTCCTCCTCCTCTTCTTCTCCTTCTTCTATCACGACCCAAACTCAACCCATCGTGATGGTGCCTATCATGGAAGTAGGCCAACCTCAACTCAATAGAAAACCAACCACAATACTATGATTTAGAACATTTGCAGAAAAATGCGTTTATCAATTGAGTAAACTGTTTAAAAATGAAAGGCATAATTCATAATACGAAATAACCAGCCAAAAAACCAGGGTGTCACGGAGTACATGAGCATCTAGAGAAATAACATAGTCTACTACTATGTTTATTGAGGAACAACTAAAATAAAGAAGGAGGATCAAGATCTCTGAATGCCATGCAGATACCTCAACAACCTTCCAAGCCTGGTACCTCAATCGGTTACTGCTACGAGACCGAAAGCACCTGAATCTGCACACAAGGTGCATGGGGTAACGGGAGTACACCAACTCAGTAAGTAACAAGTCCAACCTTTGGACTGATAGGTTGTGACGAACTCAACCTCATCAAAGATAACAAAAATAACATACAAAAACGTAGGCATGCTTTTAGTTAAATAAACAGCTCAAATAGTAAAACAGAACAGGTATGAACAATTTGAAAAAGTGTAACTCTGCTATATCTACATGCCAAATGCACATGTTGTATGAAATGCACCATGC
Organism: Nicotiana glauca; assembly: GCA_026770625.1. Taxonomy (NCBI): domain Eukaryota; kingdom Viridiplantae; phylum Streptophyta; class Magnoliopsida; order Solanales; family Solanaceae; genus Nicotiana; species Nicotiana glauca. The sequence goes on from MU731061.1 coordinate 72,322, forward strand.
TGAGTGTCTCATGTGCCCACAAACTCACATCCTCGTCCACTTAGTACTATATATGGCTCATACGGCCCAGGGAAGATCCATCCTGGAATATATGCATCTTTGACAGTAGTCACTCAGTATTGAGGAAGACTAATCCAGCCTATGGAGAAGGTCCATCTCCAGATAATAATATAACAACCTCACAACCACTCGGTACTGTATATGGATCACAAGGCGCAAGGAAGATCCATCCCGGAATATATACACATCACAGACCATTAATCTCCAGTATCGAGGAAGAGGCCAATCCAGCCTCATGGATAAGATCCATCTCCATAATAAGTGGAGATCCATCCCTGAATATATTCAATTGCGGTCACTGGGGGTGTGTTACAGACTCTGAAGGGGCTCCTTTAGCCCAAGCGCTATTACAAGCCAATGAAGGCATATATCAATAATCCACTGCAGCGTGCAACCCGGCCCATAACTGTCACTCATAATCAGGCTCTCGACCTTACTTAGTCATCACTGTCTAGTCTCTCCCACAAGCTCACAATGCCATGAAAAGTAGCCCGGGACAATGATATGATGTGAAAATAAATAATAGTTGATACTGAGATGTGATATGAAATTCATGAACATGACTGAGTGCAAAATATCAATGAAATTAGTGAGATGACAACAAGAAATGACCACTAAGGGTCCTAACAATATCGGCGTAAAGCCCTAGCATGATAACTAGCATTATTTATAGTCCACTTACTTCATCACATGCAGAAACACATATATCAACAAGATAGAATTACTAATCGGTGCCATGGAATGGACCAGGTCATAATTCTCAAGGTGCACGCCCCACGCCTATCACTTGGCATATGCGTCACCTCAATACCATCAAATAGAACATAGTTCAGGGTTTCAAACCCCAAGAACACCATTTGGAAGAATTACTTACCTCAACCAAGCCAAAATCTTACTCTGCGATGCCTTTGCCCCTCAAATCGAACTTTGGATGCTCTGAATCTAGCCATAAACAATTCGATACAGTCAACACGAGCTAAAGGAATCAATCCCATAAGAAAATGCTAAGCTTAAGACCAATAGTCAAAAAGTCAACTGAAAAGATGGGCCCCGGACCCATGTCTCGAAGTCCGACCAAAGTCACAAAATTTTCCAACATATTTGATTACGAGACTAACCATACTAGTTTCACTCAATTCCGACTTCGAATTAGCTTTCAAATCTCAAAAGTTCATTTTATGAAGTACCACAAATTTTCTCCCAATTTTCATCGCAAATCTCTACTCAAATGATGAACCCAACATTATAATCATGTACTTTAGCCAAAATCAATTTAGAATCACTTACCTCAATAAATTTCATGAAAAACCTCCGAAAAATCTCCAAGCCCGAGCTCTCTAGGTCAAAATATGAAAATAAAATCCTAAACTTCGTATTTATAGTGCACTCGTATATCCCAAATTTGCTGACCGCCAAAAATCCACCGCTGTCGCGCCCTTCATCGCTGACTGCGGAATTACAGCCGCCCTCATGTCCTTTACTAATGTCCGCTCCAGCCTCCTTCAGACTGAGCGCATAATTCTGCCGCTCCCGCAAAAACACCCCTCTGACCGTAAATTTCTAGCGCGGGTCGCGTTCTTAACTTCAGAGAACCCCCAAAAACACCAGCAACTCCCTTTATCAACCCAACACATGTTTCAACTGCTAATCTCCTCCGATAACTATCCGTAACACATCTGAGGCCCTCTGGATCTCAACCAAACATAGTAACACATCCCATAACATCATTCAAACTTAGTCAAATCTATGAATCACTCAAAACAACACCATGCATTGAATCAGACCTCGAATTCAAGCCTAAGAACTCCCAACTTATAAATTCCCCAACTGACTCCGAAACCAATCAAACTTCGTCCGAATATTATCAAATTTTGCACAGCAGTCGTAAATGTTAGTTTATATGAGTCTACCAAACTATAGAGTAGCTGGTCCTTTATAAGATGATGCGTAGAATGCAGTAAAGACTGAAGCTAAAGAAGGCAAGGGATTTTCTACGTGGAAAAATCCCACACAAGGGGATAAAAAAACCACGACCTGCTCTTGTAGGCTTTTAACTCTAATAACTTGCAATCTCCTTATTACAAGACACTTTGCAAAATCCCTATTGCAAAGACTTCAAACTAACTTGTAATGCTACCACCACAAGCCACTTTATAACTATCCTAGTTACAAAGGATTTAAACTTATGACTCTCCCTAGTCACAACATAAACTCAGAAGTTTACGAATTTTAGTTTGTTCCTAAGATAACGCTTCTAAGAAAGCAATCTAGGAATTACAATGACAAACAAATAACAAGATTACAACTCAACTACGGATGTACATAAACTCCTTAAGAAACCGATCCTTAGTGGAGTTGTCTTCTTGTTCTTGACACACCAGTGACTTTAATGCCGGATGAATACTTTTGTTTCTTGAGAGAATATCACTGAATGCACAAGAAATGGTGTGTCTTGCACCAGGTTGTTTTACCACAAAAGATAGCACAATGGATAATGATGTCAACTCTTGGTGTACGTTTCTTCCCAATGAGAAGTGACTCTTGTACTATTTGCACAGCCACTTCTGGGCAGTTGCATTCCAGTTGGATAGTGGACTTTGTACTTTTGTCAGAACATACCAACGGACCAGGTCCTAGTTATGTTCCTCTTCTGTGACAGTTGTTAGATGGTCACTTTCTTTTGCTACGTTCCAGCTGTGTACATGACTTGTACTTCTGCAAAGAACCCTAAAGGATCAGGTCCCTATTGTGTTCCTCTTTATATTGATTGTGTACAGTCACTGACTTATGATTGAGTCAGAAAACCCTAAAGGACCAGTTTACCAGGTCCCCGTTGTCTTTCCCCCTGTGGTCGTTCATCCCATTTGCTGATTTTCAGACTTTGACTAGTTCACATGAAATATATATCCAGGTGCTCTATCTAGTTCTTCATGAAAAGTTTGTTAGATCATCAAAACATAAGATGCATAAGGCCAATATATTAAAAACCCATCGATTTCCCCCTTTTTGATGATGACAAACTTATGCATGGACAGTATTTGTTTAGAGCAGAGATAACCAGATGAGATTCCAGACTTACACGAAGTTCCCCCTCAATCTCAAATTACCCTCCTTTGTGATTTGTCCTCACTTATACACAAAGCACAATATTAACACAATATTACCCCCTCACATCAACAATATTACCCCTTCACATTTCCCCCATTTTGGCATCATTAAAAAGAACAGGTAATAAGCATAAAGAAGTCTAACACAGTTAGCTCATGCCACATATGTGCACACAACATGACAGAAAAGAGAAGCCAGAGGAAATCAGCAATGTACAAGTAAAGAAAAAGGAGCTGTTTCATTAATGTTTACATTGGATTGAGCAAGTCAGGAGCAGTAATGGTTTAATTCAACATGCCACCACACAAAAAGCAAACAAAAGTAAATGTTGGAAACAAAAATAACTGGACACTAAGAGGACCCTAGGGGACACTAGAGGAAATGAGGTTTGGAGGAAGAGACAACAATGGTTTTGAGAACCAAGTCCAGTCGTGCATTTGTAGACAGTTGTTCTTCAAGTAACTGAGCCTGAAGTCTATCATTTTCCTTTATCAGTCGTGCAACTTCCTCATTGACAGAATCAGGTTCTTTAGCTGCTTGACTGAGCTGAGTTTCCCGTATGGCATTTCGAGCCCTCAGCCTTATTATTTCCTCAGAAGCTACATTTTGAGCATTGATTAGCTGAGAAATGGTAGAGATGCTTCCACCAACTCTTTCTATACATTCACATTCTTCTAGATTAGTCTTAGAGAAAGTCTAGTTGCATGTGCCTACTTTGGGATTCCTTAAGGGGACCTTACAGAATCTGAACACCTGAGTTAGGAGAAAGCCATAAGGTAACCCATGATTTTCACCCTTAAAATTTGCCACCTTCTGCATATGATCAATCATGATTGCTGGAAAATTGATTGGGACAAACTTATCAAGCGCTTCAATTAGGACCATGTTCGATCTTGTAGCAATATAGCGCTTCTCAGAGCGGGGTAAGAGCACTTTATTGACCAGTTCAAAGAGAAGGTGGTACTCAGGAAGCAATACCTTCTTAGGCACATGTTCCCCTAGTTGAATAGCTTGTTCTTTCATGATAGCTCTCCGAAAATTGATGCCACAGACACCCTTAACTAAGTTCATACCTTCACACGGAATTCTGAGAACCTTACCCAACATTGAGGCGTCGAGTATAATGTCTACTCCATTTACAAATGAACAAATGTGACCCCCCTCAACAGTGAAAAAGATGCATAAAAAGTTTGTACTGCATCTACATATACCAGAGCCATTCTCTCTTCAAACAAGTGTTTCCATTATTGAAATTCCACAATCTCTAAAATTTGTCTCATGCCTGTCATCTCCGAAATTGCTGGATCAAATGTACAACCCCACAACACTTTCTGAGTTCTTAATCTCTGCTGCCACTATCACAGGTCGTGGACCTTCTCGAACCAGGTTCCATAACAATTTCCCTTTCTTGTTTGCTAGACCCTTCGGCAAAATTTCCTTTCCAGCTTGCCATCGCTACAATATTATTCTCAAACACGGCTGTCGCGCCCCCTTTTTACTCGTGAAATTGGGTTTATGATATTTGGGAGGAAAACTCATTCCTTTTTGGGAATTGGGTTTGAATTGAAGAGTCACCACCAAATGATTAAGTGCATTAGGACAATTAAAAGAATTTTGATTTAGAAAATCACAGATTGGGTAAGGTCTCGAAATTATCCCGAGGGGAAGGTGTTAGGTACCCCTCGAGATCTACTAGTGTGGTTCCCAACCGTACTATAATTGTGACCTTAAGTGAAAACAACAAGTACACAGGTAAGAGTTTCAAATAAGAGGGGGTTTTTTCACATAATTCTTGTAAGTAATTGAAGTTAAAGGAAATTAAAGAAAAAAAAAGATGAAATTTGAGAAAAGCAGTTTTGAAATTCTGAATAAAATAAACAAGTAAAGGAAAGGGGGTCCTAGGTTTATAAATAATATGGATCACCCCACACAACACCCGGTAACCATTTATATGTGTGGTGTTATCGCGTGGTCATCATATCCATGTCTATCCTTTCCTACCCTGTTAAGGTATTAAACATGGAATGGTCTCGTTTTACTTATTGCATGCTATTACCCGCCCCAATCCTATCAGTCACTGAGACATTTGGGACTACTAATCCTAAAGGGAAGAGGTATGGGGGTTTTATGATTTTAAAAGGACAAAATTCTAAAGACAATCAAAACATATATGAAGCAAATATGGGGAGAAGCACGTAACAGATAGAAAGGCTCAAATAAACCTCCTTAAAACCAAATAGAAGCATATAGTTTAGCATGTCTTACACGTACTAGTTAGGGTCTGATTAAACTTAAGAGTTCTGGTGTCGACGCCCCTTTTTTCTCGCGAAATCGGGTTTACGACATTTGGGAGGACAACTTTATTCCCGTTTGGGAGTTGGGTTTTGGATTTTTGGAGAGTCACCACCTAATGATTATAGTGCATTAGGACACTTCAAAAAAAAGAATTTGAGATGAAAACCAGAGTTTGGGTAAGGATTAGAAATTATCTCGAGGGGAAGGTGTTAGGAACCCCCCAAGATCCACTAGTGTGGTTCCCAGCCATGCTACAATTGTGACTTTAAATTCAACCAAACAAGTAGACAAGCCAGCATTGCAAATACAAGAATGTTTCACATAACAGTTACAAATAAAAAGCACAAAAATGATGTAAAAGAGCTGAAGTTTGGGAAGGAAGCGATTTGTGATTAAAGAAGAGATACACAAATAAAGGGAAATGGGTCAAATAATTGAGGCAAGTAACTTAAAATAAATGAAAAGAAGCGGAAGTTTAAAAAAAAATGGTCAACTTTTCAAAACCTGAAAATAACAACTAATAAAGAGGGAGGGGGGAAGGGGTCCTAAGTTTATACATTAGATGGATCATTCACACAACACTAGTACCCAATTATACGCATAGTGTTATCGTGTGATCATCATCTCCATGTCTACCCTTCCCACCCCGTTAAGGTATTAAAGCGCGGAATGGTATCGTTACTTATTGCATGCTATTACCCGTCCTAATCCTATCAGTCCCGGAGGCAAAATGGACTACGAATCCTAAAGAGAAAGGGATTTGGGGCTTTTAGAAGTTTCAAAGGATAAAATGCTAAGGCGTCAGTAATTGCAAATAGAGGGAAACAGACAAGCAAACAAAGCTCAGATATGCCTCCATAAACCAGCAAAAAGTCATAGAGTTTAGCATGTCTTGCACGTACCGATTTGGTCTTAATTAAATAAAGCGACGAGCGGACTGGTTCAACGCATATTTTTAGGCAAAAAGTCTACATTAGGCTTACTCGAATGCGGTTGACTAAAACCGATCTAATTTAGCATCTAAGTGTTGATTAAAGCTAGACGTGTTATATACTGATTTTAGAAATACAAGAGGCAAACTAAATGGTTTACAAATTTTAACAGGGCATTACGAGTTCAACAATTAATATTACCTCTATTCAGATTCGAAATTTCCTATAGGCATGCTTTCTATACGCTTACTGATTTGGATAACCCTTTTTTAGACATTAACAAAAGTCTTATGAACATGGTATCTATATGCAGCTTTTATTATTGAACCTATTAACTGTTTGCCTAGTGGTGTTTATAAATGCAGAATGCAATAGTTTATAGACCATATTTTATACGAATTTATAAGTTGACCTATAGGCAGGATATCTATGTGCGGAGATGCAGAAACTATGAATGAATCCTATAGGCATGATTTCTATATGTGAGTTTGCAGAAGTTAAAAGTTAGCCTATAGGCAGGATTTCTAGGTGTATTTGCAGGAATTAAGAGTTACCTTATAAACATGATTTCTAGGTGTATTTGCAGAAATTGAAAGTTAACCTATAGGCATGATTTCTAGGTGTGAAATTGCAGAAAATCACAACGAACTCCTATAGGCAGGATCTCTACCCTTGATGCGTAAAAATTAAATCCCATCCCCCTTTTTACTAAGTTCCCCGAGTTTGTACAAGTTATTACAGGCCAAAAGAAATAAACTAGAATTAAAAATACATCAGAAACCCTCAGCTACGTCCGAGCAGCCTAATCCAGACATGAGGCCTAATAATACGAGATTGAGCCACTTCCGAGATCCAGGTTTCCAAGCTTTCTCTAATCTAGGGTGTTTCAGAGATCCAAGGGATTTCAGGAACACCAGGAAGTGCATACACCCAAGATATTAATCAGAAATTGAGTTGTGCAGTGTGGAAGGGCCAGCCCTTATGTGTCCAAGTTCAGAGGGAGCTCTAGGGTCCCAAGGCAAGGCTCACACAAGAGGGGCAGAACTTAAGTTCTAAGAATGAGGTGTAAGTGCAAAAGAAGGGATAAGGGCTACCCAGGCAGGCTGGTGGTCATGCCCAGCCACAAAATAGACTGGCACACCCCTGACCAAACCGATTGATCAAACATTTAGGGAGTAAAGACCTACTGGAGGTCAAGCCATGGCCTGAACAATAATTATAAATATTAGCAGGCCAAGGCTGTTACTCAGCACATGCAATGAGGGAATGGGGATGGGAAATTGACAAGCTTAGGTTCGCAAAGGGCTTAGTTCATATCCATGGACAATGATTTCAGACATTACCATATTTCTGAATAATAACTTAAAGCATATAAAGGGGATATGAGGGTTTGGGATTCATAAAGTATCAAATAAATAACCAACAACTGACTGGATGTACACATAAATTAAATATTGAATTACAAGGGTAAGGGAAACATGTTACAACATGCTAATAACACATGTTCACTAAGGAAAACATGAACAGAAGTAGACAGGAATGAAACATGTTGTTGATGAAGCTTGAAAATTAACTAGAACATACCGGTAAAGAACCAAAAGTGCAGAAGAAAGTAGAGCAAACAAAAGTCCACAGCCAAGCAACAACACAAGTAGCAGAAAAAAGAGAGAGAGTTTTTTTAAGTAGGAGTGATTTTTGAACTTAGATTGTTTTTCTGTGTTCGTGTGTTCAAAGAAAAGAGAGGAGAGTATTTATAGCTTTTTTTGAAAACGAGTAGAGTAAGGTAATAAGTACAAATCCAACACAAATATGGGCATGATCACAAATCAGAATCAATTAGCATAAGACTCCCCTTTAATCAAGGGATTCTTATTCAAACGGATACTAACAGGATCCAAATAAGGAAAGGAGAATCAATCTTGTAAGCAGAATGGTTGTTGCCATAAAAGAAATAGTAAAGTCATACAATAGGCAATTAAGTCTAAGTACAGGATTTGAAGTTATTTTTGGAAAGATTTAGTGAGGCCAATAAAAGGAAGAGAATCAATTAAACTTTGACAGGCTAGTAAAATCAAGATCTCAGGGAAGGAAAAGTTTTTAAAATCAATTTCGAGTTAAAAAAAATAAATCACAGGAGGAACTCAGTATATAATGCATGCACAAATAGCAGACATGTGAGGCCAAGCTATGGCAAAAGAAACATCATATAGCAATAGCATAGAGCAGACATTCAAAACATGCTAGTTAGGCTTCAGTGTGTAATAGAGAGAGAAGGAATCGAAAACATGCAGAGAGTCGAGTGAGAATCATAATCGAGTTTGTCAGGTGGCACAAACGTAGAACATATAGAGAAAAGAAATGTTGAAACAAGGAATCAAGTTGAATAATTTCAAACACACAAGCTGCACAAACCACCCCACATGACTCGAATAGCCTCCCAAAGAGACTAGGGTTTTCAAATCAGTTGAGTTTAGAGACGACAAACAGGTGAAACAACAAGCAATTTCAAAGTTCCAAGTTAAAACCCCTAAAAATTAGGGTTTTAACTATTAATCAAAAAACCAAGCAAATAGGCTCAGGAACTCAAGTAAATCCCCAAAATTAGGGTTTAGAGATGATAAGCATATGAATCGAATGAAACCTTAACAAACAGACTCAAACAAAAAATCACAAAATTACGGTTTTCCAACATGCTTACTCAGATAAGGGAAACAAACCAGCAAAGTACAGAAACATGCCAAGAACAAGGGAGGAGATTCAAAATAACTTAACATAAACCATAGTTAAAGAACAAAGAGTTTTGAAAGCAAAAATTGGGAAAACTTCGAGAAACATGCTCAAAAAGTTCAAACACACATAGATCTGGAGCAGATATAAGAATAAATCGAATGAACCTTAGAGCTAGGGTTTCATAAGAAACCTAGGAGATGGGAAAGGCTTTGAAAACTCCCGATCTGAGCAGGACAATCGAAGATTGAACTCGAATGGCCATGGCATGCCGGATAGAGGTTGAAGATGACCGGAGAACAACTATCGAGCAAATGCTTGGTCGAGACCCCCTTCAAGGTCTGGTCATAGGACCCCAGAGATGAGCACATCGAAGCCATGGGAGGCCAGTGTAGGCCTCCGATGAGTCTGGGGAGCCATGGATTAGGGTTTCTACGAGGGGCGGCGGGTAGGGTTTAAGGTGAGTTGAGAGAAGAGGGGGATTCAAGGGCGGCGTATGGTGAATAATGAGGTAGGACAAGAGGTCGTTTGGAATTAAAAAAGGAAAGGGGAGGTCTGGGCCGTTGATCAAAATGATCAACGACTCAAATTAGAAGAAAACTGACGGGTTTGGTTTAAATGGCAACTGGGTCGGGTTAGGACGAAATTGGGCTGGGGTGATTTGGGCTCAATTTTGGGGCTGAATTGAGTTGAATAGGGGTGCCAATTTGGCTATAATTGAAATGCAATTGGGTCTAGGTCGTAAATAGCCAATTTTCCTTTTAAATTTTTTATATAATAGTAATAAAATTTTAAAAAACAAATTAAGAGTACTGGGTAAATGAATATTATATAAATATTAATTAAAAAATGCTGGGACTAATTTTATAAATATAAAATTCCCTAAATTACAAGATAGACTATAATTGCAAGAATATGCAATTTAGCTTTAAAATACCAAATGAACTTGTAAAAAATATGCGAAAATTACCTTAATTATATTTTGGAGTAAAATGTGAGAATGGAATAAATTATTCACCAAGAATGATAATTTTGGGAATAATTATTGGATTTTGTTGTATTAAAATAGGCAATAAATTGGTTTAAAAATTATTTAAAAATACCAAAACTCTTGGGTGTGCTTATATATGCACCAATATGTTATATTGGAAGTATTTTGGATATAAAAATTCTTAGGGAAAAATTGAGTATCAACAGCTGCCCCTCTTTACCCGGGAAGGATAAAAGAGTTGTCAGATAAAGATATGATGGCCAATTTTGACTGAAACGGTGATTTGAAAAGAGTTTGACCGAGCTCTAGTTTTTGAGCTGCCTACATATACCTGGTTTTATAGGAATCAGGCCGTATGTAGTTCAGGAACCATTGACGGAACATGCCGATGGCGATTTGAAAGAGATGGCCACGATGTTTAGGGGGAAGAGGTGTTTGAAACTGGATTGGCAGCGAGGACTGGAGCGGGATCGCTCCTGCTGAGATGGCCGTTGCTAGTTGGTGTACCTGCAAGTAAGCAATACGGGCGTATATTGTGCATAAACTTAAACATGATGCAAGTTCCCGTTAGACCATGAATGCTGTCCTTGGACGATTAGGATGACGTCCTCGGACCATGATGTCCTGGGCCATGAAGCGCAATATTAAAGGATTCGCAGGCTATGAAATGATGTTCTCGGGCTTTGATAATGGTGCCTCCGAACCATGATGCCTTTGAATAATGATGTGTAGGATATAAAGTGGGCCCTCGGGCCATGGCATGGTGTTGTCGGGCTATGAAGGATGATGCTTCCAAACAATGACTCCTTCGGATGGTTTGGCGATATTTCAGCCCATGAGATACAAGATTTGGCGGTATTTTAGCCGATACAAAGCGTAAATGGCGATATTTCAACCGATGCAAAAAGCGTAAATGGCGATATTTCAGCCGACAGAAATTTAAATCGAACAGGTGATGTTTCAGCCGATGTAAAAAGTAAAATGGTGATATTTTAGCTGACAGAAATTTAAATCAAACAAGCGATGTTTCAGCCGACGTAAAAAAGTAAAATGGCAATATTTAAGCCGACAAAAAGCATAAGTATAGATGATTATGGAGGTGAACTGGCGATCTTTCAGCTGATGTAGAATTTAAATAAAGTTTGGCGATATTTTAGTCGATTGCTAGATGTGAGGTGGCGATATTTCAGCCATGCGAGAAAGATAAAGTGGCGGTATTTCAGCCATGCTAGTGGAGGTAGAGCTTAACCTCGGAAGGCAGAAAGGTAGCCTTATGCAGATAATGCAAGATGGAGGCAACACTTAGTCTCGGAAGGCAGAAAGGTAGCCTTATGCAATGCAAAAATGCAGATGGAGACAGTGCTTAGTCTCGTAAGGCAGAAAGGTAGCCTTATGCAATGCGAGAATGCAGATGGAGACAACGCTTAGTCTCGGAAGGCAGAAAGGTAGCCTTATGCAATGCAAGAAGATGCAGGTGGAGATGATGCTTAGTCTCGGAAGGCAGAAAGGTAGCCTTATGCAATGCAAGAATGTAGATGGAGACAACACTTAGTCTCGGAAGGCAAAAAGGTAGCCTTATACAATGCAAGAAGATGCAAATGGAGACGATGCTTAGTCTCAGAAGGCAGAAAGGTACCCTTATGCAACGCAAGAAGATAAAAGGACGGATAGTAGTGAGATTTCTTAGCTGATTGCCGATCACGATGTCATGATTAATAGGAAAGTTGTGTATGGATAGCGATTGTGGATAAGTGATGATCCCGAGAAGAGTTGCATTCTTGCAAAAGTATGCGTATGTAACTATACATGACGATTTTGTAGGTCGAATGCCTGCATCCAAAAAGAACCATGAGTTTTGTAAGGGGGAAAGGCTAGTTCGTTTTCCCCTGGCTTCCGGCGTTGTGTATCATTGGGGTAGCGTTGCTAAACAACAGCAATTTGAACAATAATTATGCATGATTTAGTAAATATAATGAAAGTAGAAAATAGTTTTCTTTAGTTTAACCAACGACTGTGACGTGGTTCAAGACATTGCAACCTCTCTTGCTCCGAAATTTTGGGGGTCCTCCTCAAAATTCTGCCCCAGTTTACTGGGTTCACACTTTGACGGCTGCGCTGATCTGCTGAAAAAATCAACTCCAGAATTTTGAGGGTCCTCCTCAAAATTCTGCCCCGGTTTACTGAGGTGGAATTCCTGGCGATGAGTGGCTGAAAACTAACTTCGGAATTTTGAGGGTCCTCCTCAAAATTCTGCCCCAGTTCTAATAGTAGGGGAAAATGGAATTTTTAATTAAATTGTGACCGAACCCATAGGGCTGCCTACGTATCGCCTCATAAACGGGAATCAGGTCAGGCGTAGTTCAAATACATCATAAAAGGAATCGTAAGTGGTTACACATATTATCGTTTCACTGCATCTGAATTGATCGATTTTGGCCAAACTTGTCTGTCCATTTCTGTCAGAATAAGGGCTCCTCCAGTTAGAACCCGGTGGACCATGTACGAACCCTGCCAGTTGGGAGAGAATTTTCCCTTGGCTTCATCTTGATGTGGGAATATTTTCTTTAACACCAGCTGCCCTGATGTAAACTTCCTTGGCTTAACTCTTTTGTTGAAGGCTCTGGACATTCTGTTCTGATACAACTGACCGTGGCAAACTGCATTCATCATTTTCCCATCTATAAGGGCTAACTGCTCGTAGCGACCTTTTACCCATTTTGCATCGTCCAACTCTGCTTCTTGTATGATCCTCAAGGAGGGAATCTCTACCTCGGCGGGGATGACTGACTCTGTACCATAAACCAGTATGTAGGGAGTTGCTCCGGTCGATATGCGGACTGTGGTGCGGTATCCCAGTAAGGCAGATGATAACTTCTCATGCCATTGTTTGTGACTTTCGACCATCTTCCTTAGTATCTTCTTGATATTCTTGTTGGGTGCTTCTACAGCTCCATTCATCTGAGGCCTGTAGGCTGTAGAATTCTTATGTTTAATATTGAATGCCTCACACATTGCTTTTATCAAGTCGCGATTGAGATTGGAACCATTATCAGTGATGATTGATTCCGGAATTCTGAATCGGCAAACAATACGGTCACATACGAAATCTGCCACAAATTTCTTAGTCACTGCCTTGTATGACGCTGCTTCAACCCACTTAGTAAAATAATCAATTGCCACCAGGATAAACCTGTGCCCGTTTGATGCGGCAGGCTCGATAGGTCCAATGACGTCCATTCCCCAGGCGGAGAATGGCCATGGTGAGCTTGTTGCAGTAAGCTCGTTTGGAGGCACCTTTATCATATCTTCATGTATCTGACAGAGATGGCACTTGCGAACATACTGGATACAGTCTGTTTCCATAGTCATCCAAAAATACCCTACTCGGAGTATCATCTTTGCTAAGATAAAACCATTCATGTGCGGCCCGCAAGTCCCTGTGTGCACTTTGTCCAATAGTCTGGATGCTTCTTTTGCTTCGACACACCTTAATAAACCCAAATCGGGAGTCCTCCTATATAGGATTCCCCTACTGTGAAAGAAGTTGTTGGATAATCTCCAAAGTGTGCGCTTTTGAGTAGCGTTGGCAAGTTCTGGATATTCTCCTATTGTCAAGTACTTTATGATGTCGTGGAACCATGGTTTTCCGTCCGCTTCTTCCTCAACGTAAGCATAATAAGCTAGCTGATCATAAATCTCTACTGGGATGTGATCAATGAAATTCGTATCTGGATGTTGGATCATGGATGACAGAGTAGCCAATGCGTCAGCGAACTCGTTCTGGATCCTGGGGACATGCTGAAATTCCGTATTTGTGAATATTTTCCTTAACTCCTGTATGTGATGCAAATAGGGGAATATCTTAGAGTTCTTGGTTGCCCACTCTTCTCGAACTTGATGTATGAGCAAGTCTGAATCCCCGATCACTAGAAACTCTTGAATGTTCATGTCAATGGCCATTTTGAGCCACAGGATGCAAGCTTCATATTCGGCCATATTATTTGTGCAAGGGAATCTAAGCTTGGCGGATACCGGATAATGCTGGCCGATTTCTGATACTACGACTACTCCTATGCCAACTCCTTTAAAATTTGCGGCTCCGTCAAAAAACAACCTCCAACCATCGTAGGATTCTGCAATATCTTCTCATACAAAGGACACTTCTTCATCAGGAAAATACATTTTCATGGGTTCGTATTCTCCGCCAACGGGATTCTCGGCAAGGTGATCTGCTATGGCTTGACCCTTGATTGCTTTCTGAGTCACGTAAACAATGTTGAATTCACTTAGCAAGATTTGCCACTTGGAGTGCTTGCCAGTGGGCATGAGCTTCTGAAAGATGTACTTCAGCGGGTCCATCCTGGATAAGAGATAAGTAGTGTAGGCACAAAAATAATGCCTCAGTTTCTGAGCTAACCAAGTCAGAGCACAACAGGTGCACTCCAATAAAGAATATCGAGCCTCGTACGGGGTGAACTTCTTACTGAGATAGTATATGGATTGCTCCTTCCTCCCCGTTTCATTATGTTGTCCTAGAACACAACCGAATGCTCCATCTAAAACTGCGAGGTAAAGCAATATAGGCCTCCCTGGCTCGGGCGGAACTAAGACTGGTGGCGTTGACAGGTATTCCTTGATTCTGTGGAAGGCTTTCTGACAATCGTCAGTCTATTTAGTAGCAGCATCTTTCTTCAGCATTTTAAGAATGGGTTCACAAATGACCGTGGACTGAGCTATGAACCGGCTGATATAGTTGAGCCTTCCCAAGAAACTCATCACGTCCTTCTTGTTGTTTGGCGGTGGCAATTATTGGATGGCTTTGACTTTTGATGGGACCAATTCTATTCCTCGATGACTCACAATGAAACCTAGTAATTTTCTAGCAGGAACCCTGAATGCACACTTGGTGGGATTCAATTTCAGATTGTACCTTCTCAGTCTGTTGAAGAACTTTCTCAGATATTCCATATGATCAGTGGGTTTCTTGGATTTGATGATGACGTCATCCACATATACCTCAATCTCCTTGTGTATCATGTCGTGAAACATGGTAGTCATGGCTCTCATATAGGTGGCACCAACATTTTTTAACGTAAACTACATCATTTCGTAACAATACATCCCCTATGGCGTGATGAAAGCCGTTTTCTCTGCATCTTCCTCGTCCATCCATATCTTATGGTATCTGGCGAAACAATCAACAAAAGACTGCAATTCATGCTTCGCGCAGTTGTCGATAAGAATGTGTATGTTTGGCAAGGGGAAGTCGTCTTTGGGACTGGCCCGGTTAAGATCCCGGTAGTCGACATAAATTCTAACCTTCCTGTCCTTCTTTGGTACCGGCACGATATTGGCTAACCATGTTGGATATTCCACTACGCTGAGAACCTTGGCTTTGACTTGCTTAGTAACCTCTTCTTTGATTTTCAAACTTATGTCGGGTTTGAATTTCCTGAGCTTCTGTTTTACCGGCGGACATGTTGGATCTGTTGGCAGTTTGTGAGCTACAATGGACGTGCTGAGACCAGTCATATCATCATACGACCAGGCGAATATGTCCTCATATTCCCTTAAAAATTCCGTATATTCTTCTTTTTCTAATGGTGATAGGTGAACACTGATGCGAGTTTCTTTGACATTTTTTGTATCTACCAAATTAACGACCTCAGTTTCTTCCAGGTTAGACTGAGGTCTATTCTCAATTCTCAACTTCTCTGACGACCTCTTCAGGTATCTCATCTTCGTCCGAGTCTATGTCCTTTTGTTGCGTTATTTCGTTGCAAGTCACAATCATTGGTTCATCATCAAGGTAAGTAATAGTAATGCTGTGCAAAAATAGAGTAAATAAATGAAATGCTTTGATTAAATTCATAATTGTTTGAAACATCGGAGCTCTTTTAAAAATTAAAGACAATGCGAAAAGAAAATCAACTGGTAAAGTAAGCTAAAAATGAGATGCATGGTGCTTTTGTTTAGCCTTGCTACCCCGAAGCCTTCCAGGCCCTGACGGTTCTAATTGACCAATTGCTGAGGCGGTCTCCTCGGTTGACAGCTTGTATGGAAGGGCCTTCCTCCCCTTCCTCCTCAAAAAGAACACAACAGTCCATATCATCATCATCTAGAAACAAATTCTTCATGGCTGGCAACGCTTCATCTTCCTCTGACCCATATATCGTATCTGCTGGCTGGAAGGTTTGCTCCAGGCTAGGTATCGGAAGCTCCAATGGATAGTAGGGACCGCGCCATGGTGGCAACCAGCTCTGGAATTCTTCCCAAGTATACCCGTACCCTAAGCCAAATGTAGTATCATGCTTCTTTAGTTTGATGGGCTTACTGATCCCCTGAAGATTTTTAAGAAGTCCCTTTCCAGGCTCGTACCCACACCAATTCAGGATACGTTCGATCTTGTTGTCCCACCACTTATCCTTATCTACAGTGTTGACCCTTTCGATGTGGTGGTATGTTTCTTCGCCTATTCTTCTTCTTCCTTCGAGCATTGGGATGGTCTGGCAACTATATATGGGGTTACTACCATCGCCATGAATGATCACCTCTTGGTGATTCCATTCAAAATTTACCGCCTGATGCAAGGTCGATGCTACGGCTCAGGAAGCGTGGATCCAGGGCCGTCCTAATAGCATATTGTAGGACGCCGGGACATCTATTACTTGGAAGTCGACGTCGAACCATGTTGGCCCCATTTGTAAGCATAGGCTGATTTCTCTAATAGTATATCGCTGGGACCCATCAAAGGCCATGACATTGATTGCCCCATCCTTGATCTCGTGCAGGCTCTTTCCCAAAGTTCTGAGAGTTATCAGCGGATAGATGTTGAGGCTCGATCCTCCATTGATCAGGACTCTAGTGATGAAATACTGTTCGCATTGCACGGTGATGTGCAGTGCCTTGTTGTGGATCATTCCTTCCGGCGGTAGCTCATCTTCGTGGAAGGTTATTTTATGGCTCTCCAATACTTTCCCTACTATATTCTCCATTTCACCCCCGGTTATATTGCTGGGAACTTAAGCTTCGCTCAGTATCTTCATCAGGGCATTCTTGTGAGCGTCACAACTCTGTAGAAGAGCTAGGATAGAGATTTGTGCTAGTGTTTTGTTCAACTGTTCAGCGATCGAGTACTCCTTAGCCTGTATTTTCCTCCAAAGATCGTCAGGCCCGGTTTTGATAGGCTGTCCCGGGGCTTGCTTCTTGGACTCGGCTAGGTTCTCTAGGGTGTAAACCCTCCCTATTCTGGTTATTCCTTGTGCGACAATTGTTTCTCCTGTCTTGGTCTTTCCTTTCCTCCTAGCTTCAGCAGTGTAATCCCATGGTATGGCATTTGAGTGGAACGATATTATGTCTGACATTGCCACAGGAATAGGCACCCTTGGTGGTAACACAGCAACTTCAAAGGGTGCAGGTGCCTTTGGAACTCTAAATTCAACATCAATTGGCCCGGGCACCTTTCCAGAAGGAGGCGCTTCAAATTCAAGGGGTATAGACATATTTACTTCATCATCCCTGGAGGGCTGATTCTTCACAACAATTGGGTTAAGTGTAACCGCCGGTTTCTTTGGTTCATCCCCCTCAACAATCAAACCTATTGACCCTTTGGGGTCCCAGTCATCTTCGATCTCAATCATGTGAATGTCTCTACCTTTGTGGTCAGGTAGAGGGTTGTTACGAACATTAGGAGCATGCTCCTTTGCTAGTATGACCTTATTGTTGATATGGGTTTGGATCTTGTCCTTCAATGAGCGGCATTTGTCAAGGGTGTGTCCCTTCATGCCGGAATGATACACACAGGTTTTGTTGAGGTTGACCCATTGCGAGGGATTTTTTGGAGTTTTGGCTGGGATAGGAGTGACGTAAAAAGCAACTTTAAGTCTCTCATATAGCTGGTCAATCGGTTCAGCGATGGCTGCGTATTGTCTGGGAGGCTTGCGGTCAAAATTTGGCCTAGGTCTAGGGAAATTTTGATGGGTGGGAGGTGATTGGTAGTGAGAGGGTTGAGCGTTATAAGCTTGATAAAAAGGTGCTGGTTGAGAGTATCTGGGTGAGGTGGGTTGATATGTGAGAGGTGGAGAGGATTGGTAAACGGGAGGTTGATAAGAGGGTGCAGGTGCTTGGTAATTCGGGATGGGCTGATATGTAAGTGGAGGTGATGGGTAAGTGTGGTATTTTGGTGGTGATTTGGCTCCCTGTGCGACCATTACAGCACTTACATCCTTCTTTTTGGACGTGCCCCCAGTCTATAAAGCCTTATTGGTGGCCTGCAATGCTTCAAGATTTGTAACCATACCATTCGTAATGCCCACTTCAATTCTTTCTCCAAGTTTGATGATATCGGAGAACTTTTGACCCTCGATCAGCATCAACCTCTCGTAATATTGGGGATCTTGAGCCCGGACGAAGAATCTATTCATTTGCTCTTCCTCAAGGGCCGGCCTGACATTTGCAGCTTCTGACCTCCGATGAGTAGCATACTCGCGGAATGTTTCGGTGGGCTTCTTCTTCAAATTCTGTATGTATAATACATATGGTGCATTCTCCGTATTGAATCGGAATCTATCCATGAAATCTGATGCCATGCTTACCCAGCTCATCCATTTCTTGGGGTTGTGGCCGATGTACCAGGATAAAGCATCTCCCTTCAGGCTTCTCATGAAGAGCTTCATACGGATCTTCTCATTCCTTCCAACTCCAACCAGCTTATCGTAATATGTCCTCAGGTGGACTTTGGGATCTCCTGCTCCATCAAACATTTCGAACTTGGGAGGTTTGTACCCCTCCGGAAGTTCAACATCTGGCTGAATGCATAGGTCTTCATAATTTAATCCTTCAATACCTTTGTTATCTTCCACGCCCTGAACTCGGCTGGTTAATTTCTTGAGTTCTGCCGCTAAGTTCCTGATAAGGGAGTCTTTGTCATCAGACTGAGGTGTATTTAAGATTGGTTGGGTGTAGTGGGGTACAATATCCACAAAAATAGGAGTGTTGTGGAGATTGTCATTTGTGGCGTTCAGTGGCTCGGGAATGAGTAATGTAGTGTTGTTGGGAGTGTGGCATGTGTTGCCGTGTTGGGTATGAGTGGGTTGTATCTGTGGTTGTGGGGTGTTTTGTGGAGGTGCGGGATTCTGGGTGTTGACATCAGGAGCGGTGAGGGAAAGTGATAGGTTCGCCAAGTTCCGAACCTGATCCAGCTCTTCTCGGAATTTCAACAGCTTTTGCTCCAGTTGAGTAGCAGTTTCCTTAGCAACCGGGGTACCCTGAGGCATTTCAATCTCCTTTCTGGCGCTTGGACCTCCCATTCTACCTTTGTTCTTGTTCCGGATAGGAATCGGAGGAGGAGGAGCTGGAGGGCCCTTAGATCTTGTGGAGTATGATGATGGTGCCAGAATGCACGAACTAACCTTTGGGGAGGGGAATAAAAAATAAAAGAAAAACAAAAAGGCAACAAGTTAGTACGGGTTATGAGAAAAAATGTTGCAGTATTTAAACACATTGTACAAGAATATAAATCGCGTCCTAATTTTGGTGCCTCGTTGTGCCCGAGGTAGGCCTAGCGACAAATAGTTTTGGAGAACTTATAATGCTGAATGCCTCATTTTATTGATAAAACAAGACGAATCCAAAACGACTCTAAACAATGGAAAGTAAAAATTTCACTAGTGGCCATCGGCCTTATTACATCATTAAAGAAAAATAAAAGACTCCTAACTACTTGGTCCCAGAAGTACCTTCCCCAGATTTGGCATCTTCGTCTTCCTCGAACAGCTTTACCAGCTCACACAGTCCTAGCAGCAAATAAGCTCGGGCCAGATGTCTGCCTGCATTTCCTTCAGCGTTTTGACAATCTTCAATTCTTTTGATGAACTTCCCTTCCAACTCTACTAGACCCCGCTCCAAATACCCTAGTTGCTTGTTGGTGCTGACATCCATGTCTTTCCACTCCTCAATCAGCTTCTGATGGGCTTCTTGTATTTCTCAGTGCTCATTTTCACACTCTCAAATTTTCTTGCGCAGTTGATTATACTTAACCCGTGCTTCAACATGCTCGTCGATAATTTTGTGACCTCGAACGAATCCTGGCTGACCCATGCCATTGTCTTCTAACCAACCTGAATAGTGCAGCACACAACCGGCGTGATACCTTCCTGGTTCAATAGATTCTTTCCCCAAAATGAGTTTGCAATGCCACAAATGCTGAGCTTGTCACCTGTGAGGGCTATCATCATCCTGGAAATCAGCCCTGAAGTGGCTCATTTTGTCGACCCTTGGTATGATTTTCTTTCTTCCAGTCTGCCTCATGGCTCGGAGAGGAACGTAGGGATAAGTTCCTCTCATACCAATTAGTATGAAAAATGGTGCATCTCGCGATCGAACAATGAACTCATCCGTGGGGAAACACTCAAACATCCATTGTACCTGGTCTTCTTTCAGGTTTTCGAACAATTCTACCTATCCTCTGGTGTCCTCTGGTTGAGCGAACATTTTAGGCATATAATTCATACGCCTTGCCTGGTGGAAGGCAATGTGGTCCTCCCAATCTCTGTGTAGGATCTCTTGTCGGTATTCCCCTTTCTGTAGGTGTTCCACGAGCCATAACTGAAGTAACAAGTTGCAACCCTCAAAATGACTTCCCTGTTGTTGAGAGTTGTTCAAGGCACGGTATATCTCAACGACGATCATGGGCACTATGCTGAAAGTTTGCCCCCTAATCCCTTCCATCAAAGTCTTGGTTACCATGGCCAGTCTGGTGTGGATCTTAGCCTTCTTCATAGGGAACACCATCATTCCTAAAAACCAAAACATGAAAACTAAGACCCTTCTATGGACATGTCCCAATGAGGTGATGGAGAACTCGTCTAAATAGGTACGGTATGATTTGCTATAGCTGTACCTTTCATATAGATTGTCAAATAGGATGTAAGAGTCTTTCAAACATGTTAAGTCTGAGTTCTTCTTCAGTCCTATCATCTGAAGGAAACCCCTTCCTTTGCGATTCTTTGTCATAAGCAAACCCGGAGTCTCCCAATGAATACCAGCTAAACCTCCTATTTATTCAAGCAAATGAGTCATTTCAACGTCCCCGAAGCGGAACACAGACTTGTCACTATCCCAGAACAATGTCGCAGCCTCTATGATTCTGTTGTTAGGCTGAATCTCTAGAAGAGAAGGAAAATTTCCTAAGTACTTGCAGACAAGTGTCTGATCACTAGAATGGAGGTCTTTCCACCAATTCAGCAGCCTTGGATGAATGTTGGTTACCATGCCAAATCTGGGGATTTCGTGCCTCATTTTCTGCAAAANCACAGAATATGGAGGCATCCGTTTGGGTTTCAAGGAAACCCGGGGGACTTTGGACAAGGCTATCTTAATGAGTCATTATGTGGACAACATAACTGACGCGGCTAGGTTTTACCATGATGCATGTACAATTTAAACGGAGTGAAGTTTCTATTGAGGTATTAGACAGGTACCCTTGAGCGGAAAACTCAAGAGGGAAAGGCACAGAACCGTCGACTGCATCGCTGATCGACTAGTTTTACCGCAAATATGCCTTTGCCAAATTTAGGGGGTGATAGTATTGGAAGCGCGCAACTACTCATTATAAGCGTTGCTATAGTATTTGTTTGGCACGAGTGAAATATGATGTTGAAAATGCAGTTTACAAGAATGAAACAAATTGACATGTATTTTCACATTCGTACAATAAATTTACAATGATTGCTCAAAATTACAACAACATTGACGGGAAAGCGGTAAACGAAAGTAATTAAAGAAAAATAAACAAAAGAAACAAGTCATTTTCAAATAAAGGCATTAAACAAAAGCAGTAAAACAAAGCAATAAAGTCACATATAGCATGCAATGGTAAAAGCCTAACGAAATCCCCAGCAGAGTCGCCATGCTGTCGACGCCCCCTTTTTCTCGCGAAATCGGGTTTACGATATTTGGGAGGACAACTCTATTCCCGTTTGGGAACTCGGTTTTGGATTTTTGGAGAGTCACCACCTAATGATTATAGTGCATTAGAACACTTCAAAAAAAAGAATATGCGATGAAAACCAGAGTTTGGGTAAGGGATAGAAATTATCTCGAGGGGAAGGTGTTGGGCACCCCCCAAGATCCACTAGTGTGGTTACCGGCCATGCTACAATTGTGACTTTAAATGCAACCAAACAAGTAGACAAGTAAGCATTGCAAATACAAGAATTTTTCGCATAACAGTTACAAATAAAAAGCACAAAAAGGATTTAAAAGAGCTGATGTTTGGGAAGAAAGCGATTTGTGATTAAAGAAGAGATACAAAATAAAGGGAAGGGGGTCAAATAATTGAGGCAAGTAACTTAAAAGAAATGAAAATAAGCGGAAGTTTAAAAAAAATTGGGCAACTTTTGAAAACCTGAAAATAACAACTAATAAAGAGGGAGGGGGTCCTAAGTTTATACATTACATGGATTATTCACACAACACTAGTACCCAATTGTACGCATAGTGTTATCGGGTGATCATCATCTCCATGTCTACCCTTCCCACCCCGTTAAGGTATTAAGGCGCGGAATGGTATCGTTACGTATTGTATGCTATTACCCGTCCCAATCCTATCAGTCCCGGAGGCAAAATGGACTACTAATTCTAAAGGGAAAGGGATTTGGGGCTTTTAGAAGTTTCAAAGGATAAAATGCTAAGGCGTCAACCAAAACAAGTAATTGCAAATAGAGGGAAACAGACAAGCAAACAAAGCTCAAATATGCCTCCATAAACCAGCAAAAAGTCATAGAGTTTAGTATGTCTTGCACGTATTGATTTGGTCTTAATTAAATAAAGCGACGAGCGGACTGGTTCAATGCATATTTTTAGGCAAAAAGTCTACATTAGGCTTACTCGAATGCAGTTGACTAAAATCGATCTAATTGAGAATCTACGTGTTGGTTAAAGCTAGACGTGTTATATACTTATTTTAGAAATAAAAGAGGCAAACTAAAGTGTTTACCAATTTTAACAGGGCATTACGAGTTCAACAGTTAATATTACCTCTATTCAGATTCGAAATTTCCTATAGGCATGCTTTCTATAGGCTTACTGACTTGGATAACCCTTTTTTTAGACATTAACAAAAGTCCTATGAACATGGTATCTATATGCAGCTTTTATTATTGAACCTAAGAACTGTTTGCCTAGTGGTGTTTATAAATGCAGAATGCAATAGTTTATGAACCATATTTTATACGAATTTAGAAGTTGGCCTATAGGCAAGATATCTATACGCGGAGATGCAGAAACTATGAATGAATCCTATAGGCATGATTTCTAGATGTGAGTTTTCAGAAGTTAAAAGTTAGCCTATAGGCAGGATTTCTAGGTGTATTTGCAGGAATTAAGAGTTACCCTATAAGCATGATTTCTAGGTGTATTTGCAGAAATTGAAAGTTAACATATAGGCATGATTTCTAGGTGTAAAGTTGCAGAAAATCACAACGAACTCCTATAGGCAGGATCTCTACCCTTGATGCATAAAAATTAAATCCCATCCCCCCTTTTTACTAAGTTCCCAGAGTTTGTACAAGTTATTACAGCCCAAAAGAAATAAATTGGAATTAAAAATACATCAGAAACCCTCAGCTACATCCGAGCAGCCTAATCCAGACTTGAGACCTAATAATATGAGATTGAGCCACTTCCGAGATCCAGATTTCCAAGCCTTCTGTCATCTAGGGTGTTTCAGAGATCCAAGGGATTTCAGGAACCCCAGGCAATGCATACACCCAAGATATTAATCAAAAATTGAGTTGTGCAGTGTGGAAGGGCCAGCCCTTATGTGTTCAAGTTCAGAGGGAGCTCCAGGGTCCCAAGGCAAGGCTCACACAAGAGGGGCATAACTTAAGTTCTAAGAATGAGGTGTAAGTGCAAAAGAAGGGATAAGGGCTACCTAGACAGGCTGGTGGTCATGCCCAGCCACAAAATAGACTGGCACACCCCTGACCAAACCTATTGATCAAACATTTAGGGAGTAAAGACCTACTG
>MU731061.1:97542-140960 GCA_026770625.1 Nicotiana glauca
GACTCGAATAGCCTCCTAAAGAGACTAGGGTTTTCAAATCAGTTGAGTTTAGAGACGACAAACAGGTGAAACAACAAGCAATTTCAAAGTTCCAAGTGAAAACCCCTAAAAATTAGGGTTTTAACTATTAATCAATAAACCAAGCAGATAGGCTCAGGACTCAAGTAAATCCCCAAAATTAGCATTTTTAACATCAAATAAACCTAGAGATGATAATCGTATGAATCGAATGAAATCTTAACAAACAGACTCAAACAAAAAATCACAAAATTAAGGTTTTCCAACATGCTTACTCAGATAAGGGAAACAAACCGGCAAAGTACAGAAACATGCCAAGAACAAGGGAGGAGATTCTAAATAACTTAACATAAACCATAGTTAAAGAACAAAGAGTTTTGAAAGCAAAAAATTGTGGAAACTTCGAGAAACATGCTTAGAAAGTTCAAACGCACATAGATCTGGAGCAGATCTAAGAATAAATCAAAGGAAACTTAGAGCTTGGGTTTCATAAGAAACCCAAGAGATGGGAAAGGCTTTGAAAACTCCCGATCTGAGCAGGACAGTCGAAGATTGAACTCGAATGGCCATGGCTGGCCGGACAGAGGTTGAAGATGACCGGAGAACAGCCATCGAGCAAAAGCTTGGTCGAGACCCCCTTCAAGGTCGGGTCATAGGACCCCAGAGATGAGAACATAGAAGCCATGGGAGGCCGGTGTAGGCCTCCGATGAGTCTGGGGAGCCATGGATTAGGGTTTCTACGAGGGGAGGCGGCTAGGGTTTGAGGTGAGTTGAGAGAGTTGAGAGAAGAGGGGGATTCAAGGGCGGCGTTTGGTGAATAATGAGGTAGGGAAAGAGGTCATTTGGAATTAAAAAAGGAAAGGGGAGGTCTGGGCTGTTGATCAAAATGATCAACGACTCAGATTAGAAGAAAATGGACGGGTTTGGTTTAAATGGGTACTGGGTCGAGTTAGGACGAAATTGGGCTGGGGCGATTTGGGCTCAATTTTGGGGCTGAATTGGGTTGAATAGGGGTGCCAATTTGGCTATAATTTAAATGTAATTGGGGCTAGGTCGTAAATAGCCAATTTTCCTTTTAAACTTTTTATAAAATAGTAATACGATTTTAAAAAGCAGATTAAGAGTACTGGATAAATCAATATTATATAAATATTAATTAAAAAATGCTGGGACTAATTTAATAAACATAAAATGCCATAAATTACAAGATAGGCTATAATTGCAACAATATGCAATTTAGCTTTAAAATACCAAATGAACTTGTAAAAAATATGCAAAAATTAATTTAATTGTATTTTGGTGTAAATGTAAGAATAGAATAAATTATTCATCAAGAATGATAATTTTGGAAATAATTATTTGATTTTTTTGTATTAAAATAGGCAATAAATTAGTTTAAAAATCATTTAAAAATGCCAAAACTCTTGGGTGTGCTTATATATGCACCAATATGTTATTTTGGAAGTATTTTGGGTATAAAAATACTTAGGGAAAAATTGGGTATCAACATGTGGCAGACTGATCTATTACATATTTCAGATAAGAAATCCGAATCAGTCCTGCCTGCTGGTTGTAGCTAAAAATCTGATTTAGTTTACAAGTTTTACCTCATGGCTTGCCTAAGTGTTAAACAAAACCTATAGGCATGATATCTATTAGTTTCAGAAAAGAAGTATGCTGATTTAGTGAAAGAAGTTGTCAGACAACCAGGAAAGGCGAGTTTTGGTAAAAGAGCATAAATGCTGTAGACATTAAGCATTACCATTACTGGTTTTAGACCTATAAATGAATGAACGATTAAGGTTTGGTTGATAGTTCCTACAGGCATGATTTTTAAACGTTATAACTTTAAACACTTTTTACAAGCGTAATAAAAGTGCAGAAATCCTATGGGCAATGATATCTGAATGCTGTTAGTTTTTAATTCTATAAACAGGTTTTCATAGTAACCAATGCATATGCAGGATCTGGATTTCTGGTTAACTCATAGACATGGTATATACATGTGAGATGCAGAATTCCTTATAGACATGGTATCTAAATGTGAGATGCAGAATTCCTTATAGACATGGTATCTATATGGATGCATAATTCCTTATGGACATTGTATCTATATGTGAGATGCAAAATTCCTTATAGACATGGTATCTACATGGATGCAGAAATGCAGAAAATCCTATGAGCAGGATATCTAAGTGGATGCAGACGTGCCAAGCTGTAAGCAGGATATATAAATACAGTAAGTGTAGTAATTCCCTATGAGCATGATATCTACCCCTTTGCATGCATGGTTAATCTTCCCTTTTCACTAATCACCCTAGAAGTTTATTACAAAATTATTACAGTCCAAAAATAAAATAAAGAAACTACATCAGAACCAAGGAGAGCCTAATTCAGACTTCCTGTCTGAAGTATGAAGTAAACCAACTCCAAAGATCAAAATCCAAAGCCTTTCTCTCGTTTGGGATGTGTCAGAGTTCCCTAAGAGCCTCAAATGGACTCCGGGCAGTGCTCACACCCAAATACATTGCAGGATTGAGTCACGGTGCAGTGTGGAAGGGCTAGCCCTCAAGTGTCCAAGTTCAGAGGGAACTCAAGGTCCCACATCAAGGCTCACAGGAGGGGGGCAGAACTTAGAAGCTAAGAGTGAGTGTAAGTGCAGAGAGGAAATTCTGAAAAGGGGAAAAGGGAAGTGGCAAAGCCAGGCTAGTGCGCATACCTAGCAATAGGAAATGCTATCACAACGCACCAGCCTGTTAGAACACATTGTTTTGGGAGTTAGGATCCCCAAAGGGATCAAGTCCAAACATTTGCAAATTGCCAGGTTCTGAACTACAACTCAAGCACATAGAGGGAAACAAGGGTGCTGGGATTCACAGCAGAAACAGATGAAAGGAAATTAACATGCTAGTTGACATTTAATTCCATATAGACAATAAAGTAGACATGGATGTAAAGGCTGTAAGTAAACACATTGGGATGATGCTGAAACCAAAACTAGAACATACCAGTCTCAAGTAAACAAGTAAAATAAAGCAGTAGTCTTGTAAAGCCAAAGTGCAGACAAGAAGAAGGAATATTCCAAGTATGAGTTTTGTGAGATTGTAAGTGTGAAGTCTAAAGTGTGTCTGTGTGTAAAAGGGTTGTGCCCTTTTATAGTGTAGAAAACAAGCAGAAATAGGTAAGAAAATAGTTTAAAAATCAATTACACAAGGTTTCCCTTTAATTAAGGGATTCTGATTTCAAATGGATAAAACTAATTAAGGGAAGAGATTAATCAAACACTTTTCAAAGCAGTACAAGAGGGGTAAATACATAGAGGTTTATTTAAGGACAAGGTCTTGACACTACACGGTTATACAATTTAAGGAAAGGTAATCAATTGACAACCAAGAAATCATAAGTCAAAAATTTTGAATGAATGAACCAAGCCAGAAAGGTGGAAAGATTTGAACTTAAGAAAAATCAGTAACAATCAATTAAACCTATTTAAAGGAATTCTGAATCAATCACAAGTTGGAAAACCTTTTTGAATAAAGATTCATCACATATAAAGGCATATCGACACATTAAAACATGAAGAAAATTGTCATGCCATTGTAAGGCTAGTGAAAACTCCAGAGAAGTCAGAATTACATGAAAACAAGGGAGTCCAAACTTGGTTCATAGGCTCAAAGATTAGTCTGAAAGAGTCAAGTGTTCTTAAACATAACCCTAGTTCAATCACATGACTGAACTTGGTGGAACACCCAAATTCTAGAGTTTTCACCTCGAGTCAAATACAGAGATTAGGAGATAATAGGCTCAGAGATTTCTTTTCAGAATCTCATGAGAAGACAAGCAAATACAATATAAAATTCAAAGCAAACAAAGTGAAGGAACTAACTCAAAGCACAATGAGAGAACAACATGATAGTAGAAGAAACATGTTTAAGAAAAAACCTTTTAGAAGGGACTTAAACAGGGTTCAGCAGAAGAGAAAATAGTAAACACGGTAGAAGATATAGTAGAAGAGCTTAATCAACGTTCAAAAGAGAGAAATACTAAAATACCTAAGAATGCAGTAGAAGAAACATGTTTAAGGAGGTCTTTCTTTAGAAGAACTCAAGCAAAGTTCAGCAGGAGGCAAATAAAAGACTTAAGAATTTAGTAAAAATACAATAGAAGAACACAACAACACAGGAAAAGTATAACAAAAGAACATATAGGAAAACATGTGAGAGCAAGGTATCGAAACATAGTAAGAAAACGAAATATAGAAAGCACAAAAGAACATGTATGGTAGAAAGGAAACATATGAGCACGGTAGAGAAAAATACACACAAAGAAAAGGAAAAGAAAATCGGAGAATAAGTTTAAGCATTTTAGAAAAACCCTAAATAAAAAAGAAGTGATTTTAAAAGTAATTTTAAAGGAAAGTTAGGGAAACCGTTTGAAAACTCAAATAGAGTATGGATACACAACAGATCTAAGAAAAATTGGAGAAAACCTCGAATAATTAGGGTTTCAAAAGAACCCTAAAATGAGAAAGGCTTTGAAAAGGTTCGATCTGAGTCGGAGAAGATCAAAATTAGGCTCAAAACACCATTGTACGCTAGAGCAAGGCTGGAGATGGACCTAGAAACTTGAGTTTGCAAAGATCTGAACGAACACCTTCGAGGTCAGACCTCGAACCTTCAAGCATCGAGCCCGTAGTAGTAATAGGAAGTGAGTGTAGGACCTATATGGTCGGAGAAGCCATGGTTTCCGGTGAGTTTCGAGACCGGAGCGATAAAGGCGGCTAGGGTTAAGGAAGGTTCGAGAGAATCTGAGAGAGGAGAGGGGTTTCAAGGGTGGCATCTCTGATGAGAATGGCTAGGGTTGGGGGATTTGGGGAATTAAAAAGGAAAGGGGAATCGTGGCCGTTGATCAAAATGATCAACGACCTGGATCAAAAGGGGAACCGGGCGGGTTGGATAAATGGGTCAGGAGTCGGGTTAAATTAGGATTTGGGCTGGTCTATTTGAAAATTGAAATTGAGTTAATTGGGGGAATTAATTTGGGCTACAATTGAGACAAAATGGGGCAAGATTTTAAATAGCTATTTTTCCTTTTTATTTTATTAAAATAGTAAAATAATTTCTGAAAATAAATTAAAGGTGCTAAATTAATTAATAATATATAAATATTGTGTTAAAAATTCTGGAATCAATTTTATAATGATAAAATGCTATTAAATCTCAAAATAGGCTAAAATTGCAATTGTATGCAATTTAGCATTAAAATTACTAAATAAATTTGAAAAAATGTGTAAAAAATACCTTTGCTATATTTTGGTATATATATAAAGATTACAACAACTGAATCGACAAAATAATAATTTTTAGGAATAATTATTTATTTTATACTGTTAAAATAGGGTAATAAATTGGTTTTAAAATCTTTTAAAAATTAGAAAAATAATAAAATACTAGGACATGCTTATATATGCATATATATATATATATATATATATATATATATATATATATATATATATATATATATATTGAAGGTATTGTGCATATAAAATTTGGTATCAACAACTGCCTCTCTTTACCCGAAAATGATGAAAGAGTTGTCGGGTAAAGACATGATGACCAATTTTGATCGAGTAAACTGGTTTGAAGAGGTTGACCGTGCTCTGATTCCTGAGGTGCCTGCATATCCCTGGTCTTACAAGAATCAGACCACATATAGTTCAGGATCCATTGGCGGGATATGCCGATGGAGACCTTTCAAGAACGGATACGATATTTAGGTTATGATGGATGGTTAAGGTCTAGTAGGGCTGCAGGAGCTGGAGCGGTATTGCTCCTGCTGAGATAGCCGTTGCTAGCCAGTTTACCTACAAATAAGCAATACAAACGTATATTGTGCAAAAATTTAAATATGATGCAATTTCCCGTTTGACCATGAATGCTGTCTTTGGACGGTTAGGATGGCATCCTCAGACTATGATGTCCTGGGCCATGAAGCATTTAATAAAGGATTTGTAGGCCATGAAATGATGTTCTCGGGCTATGATAATGATGCCTCCGAACCATGATGCCTCCGAATAATGATATGCAAAAAGAAAAAAGGGGTCCTCAAGCCATGGCATGGCGTTCTCGGGCTATGAAAATGGTGCCACCAAACAATGACACCCTCGGACAATTTGGCGATCTTTCAGCCCATGAAATGTAATAAGTGGCGATCTTTCAGCCCATGAAATGCAATAAGTGGCTATCTTTCAGCCCATGAAATGCAATAAATGGCGATATTTAAGTCAGCAAGTTTAAATGAAGTGATGATATTTCAGCCATGTAACAAGTAAATAAAGCAGCGATATTTCAGCCATGTAGGATGTGGAGAGGTGGTGATCTTTCAACTGATGCAGATGTAAATAAGGTGGCAATATTTTAGCCATGTAGTTGGAGGTAGGGCTTAACCACAGAAGGCAGAATGGTAGCCTTATGCAATGCAGAGAAAGCAGATGGAGGAAGAGATTAACATCGGAAGGTAGACTGGTAGACTTATGCAATGTAGAGAATGCACATAATGCAGATGGAGGCAGAGCTTATCCCCGGAAGGCAGAATGGTAGCCTTATGCAATGCAAAAAAATGTAGATGGAGACAAAGCTTAGTCTCAGAAGGCAGAATGGTAGCCATATGCAATGCAGAGAATGCAGATGGAGACAGTGCTTAGTCTCGGAAGGTAGAATGGTAGCCTTATGCAATGCAAAGAATGTAGATGGAGGCAGAGCTTAACCTCGGAAGGCAGAATGGTAGCCTTATGCAATGCAAAAAAATGCAGATGGAGACAGGGCTTAGTCTCGTAAGGCAGAATGGTAGCCTTATGCAATGCAGAGAAAGTAGATGGAGACAGAGCTTACTCTCAGAAGGCATAATGGTAGCCTTATGCAAGAGATAAAAGACAAATAGTAACAAAAATTCTTAGCTGATCGCTGGTAGATGATTATGATATCGCGACTGTTGGGGATATTGTGTGCGGATGGCAAATGTGAATAGGTGCGACGATTCTGAGAGTTGTATTCCTTAACAGTGTAAGCGTATAATATATGATTTTGCGACTTGGGTGCTTGCATCCAAAGAAAAGTTGTGAGTTTTGAAAAGGGGAAAGGTTAGTTTGTGTCCCTGCTGACTTTACTTGACCTTATCGGCTCTGATATGATGACACGGTATGTATCATAGGGGTAACGTTGCTGAACTGAGCGATTTCGATAATATATGCATGAGTTTGTTAAAAAATATGAAGTGAGTATATATGAAATAGTTTTCTAGATGAATCGATGATTTTAACGTGGTTTAGGACATTGCAAATTCTCTCGTTACAGAATTTTGAGGGTCCTCCTCAAAATTTCTACCCCAGTTTAATAGGTTGATGCTCCTGATGGCTGCTTGTAATAATCGACTGAAGCTACTTTGGAATTTTGAGGGTCCTCCTCAAAATTCTGCCCCAGTTTCCAATTGCGGGGGAGGGGGGGATGGAAATTTTATTGAATTGTGACCAAACCCATAAGCTTCCTACGTTCCCCTCTTAAATGGGAATTAGATCAGACGTAGTTCAAATCACATAAGGAAATCATAAATGGTTACACATAGTATCGCTTGACAAGATCTTAATTGATCGGCTTTGGCCAAACTTCTCTATCCATTTCTACAAGTATCAGGACTCCTCCTTTTAGAACTCGATGATATGTATGGACCCAACCAGTTGGGAGAGAATTTCCCTTTGGCTTCATCTTGATGTGGAAAAATCTTCTTTAACACTAACTGCCCTAGTGTAAACTGTCTTGGCTTGACTCTTTTGTTGAAGGCTCTGGACATTGTGTTATGATAAAGCTGACCATGACAAACTGCATTCATCCTTTTTCCATCTATAAGAACAAACTGCTTGTAACGACTCTTCACACATTCTGCATCGTCGAGTTCTGCTTCCTGTATGATCCTTAGGGAGGGAATTTCTACCTCGGCGGGAATGACTGCTTCTGTACCATAAACCATCATATAGGGGGGTTGCCCCAGTTGATGTGCGTACTATGGTTTGGTACCCCAATAAAGAAAATGATAACTTCTCATGCGACTGCTTATGCTTTTCTATTATTTTCCTTAGTATCTTCTTGATATTGGCGGCTTCTATGGCTCTATTCATCTAAGGCCTGTAAGCTGTGGAATTCTTGTGTTTAATCTTGAAGGTTTCACACATAGCTTTCATCAAGTCACTGTTGAGGTTAGAGCCATTGTTAGTAATGATTGATTCTGGAATCCCGACCCTAGAATTTGGGGGTTCCGCCGAGTTTGGTCATATGATTGAACTAGGGTTTTGTTTGAGGAACATTGACACTCTCAGACTAATCTCTGAACCTATGAACTGAGTTTGGACTCCCTTGTTTTCATGTAATTCTGACTTCTCTGGAGTTTTCACTAGCCTTACAATGGCATGACAAATTTCTTCATGTTTTAACGTGTCTGTATGCCTTTATATGTGATGAATGTTTTTTCAAAAAGGTTTTCCAACTTGTGATTGATTCAGAATTCCTTTTAATATGTTTAATTGAATGTTACTAATTTTTCTTAAGTTAAAATCTTTCCACCTTTCTGGCTTGGTTCATTCATACAAAATTTTCGACTTATGATTTCTTGGCTGTCAATTGATTTCCTTTCCTTAAATTGTACAACCGTGTACTGTCAAGACCTTGTCCTTAAATAAAACTCTATGTATTTACCCCTCTTGTACTTCTTTGAAAAGTGTTTGATTAATCTCTTTCCTTAATTAGTTTTACACTTTTGAAATCAGAATCCCTTAATTAAAGGGAAACCTTGTGTAATTGATTTTCAAACTATTTTCTTACCTATGTTTGCTTGCTTTCTACACTATAAAAGGGCATGAACCTTTTACACACACACACTTCAGGCTTCACACTTACAATCTCACAAAACTCATACTTGGAGTAGTCTTGCTTCTTGTCTGCACTTTGGCTTTACAAGACTACTGCTTTCTTTTGCTTGTTTCCTTGAGACTGGTATGTTCTAGTTTTGGTTTCAGCATCATCCCAATGTGTTTACTTACAGCCTTTACATCAATGTTTACTTTACTGTCTATATGGAATTAAATGTCAACTAGCATGTTAATTTCCTTTCATCTGTTTCTATTGTGAATCCATGCACCCCTGCTTCCCTCTATATGCTTGAGTTGTAGTTTAGAACATGGCAATATCCAAATTATTGTTCATGTTTGGAATTGATCCCTTTGGGGATCCTAACTGCCAAAACAATGTGTTCTAACTGGCTGGTGGGGTGTGCCAGCCTTTCCTATTGCTAGGTATGCCCACTAGCCTGTCTTTGCCACTTCCCTTTTCCCCTTTTCAAAATTCCTTCTCTGCACTTACACTCACTCTTAGCATCTAAGTTTTGCCCCTTCCTGTGAGCCTTGCCTTGGGACCTCGAGTTCCCTCTGAACTTTGACACTTGCGGGTTGGCCCTTCCACACTGCACTATGACTCAATCATGTAATGTATTTGGGTGTGAGCACAGCCCGGAGTCCATTTGAGGCTCTTAGGGATCTCTGATACATCCCAAACCAGAGAAAGCCTTTTGATTTTGATCTTTGGAGTTGGTTTACTTCATACTTCAGACAGGAAGTCTGAATCAGGCTCTCCTTGGTTGTATTTTAATTTTTCTGATGTAGTTTCTTTATTTTATTTTTGGACTGTAATAATTTTGTAATAAACTCTGGGGTGATTAGTGAAAAGGGAAGGGTAACCATGCATGCAAAGGGGTAGATATCATGCTCATAGGGAATTACTACACTTCTGTATTCATGTATCCTTCTTACAGCTTTGCACGTCTGCATCCATATAGATATCCTGCGATTTTCTGCATTTCTGCATCCATGTAGATACCATGTCTATAAGGAATTTTGTATCTCACATATAGATACCATTTCCATAAGGAATTATGCATCTATATAAATACCATATGTATAAGGAATTCTGCATCTCACATATAGATACCATGTCTATAAGGAATTCTGCATCTCACATATAGATACCATGTCCATTAGGAATTCTGCATCTCACATATAAATACCATGTCTATAAGGAATTATGCATCTCACATGTAGATACCATGTCTATGAGTTAACCAGAAATCTAGATCCTGCATATGCAATGGTCACTACGCAATCCTATTTATAGGATTAAAAACTAACAGCATTTATATATCACGCCCATAGGATTTCTGCAGTCTTATTATGCTCATAAAAAGTGTTTAAAGTCAATAACACTTAGAAAGCATGCCTATAGGAACTATAAACCAAACATAAATCGTCCATTCGCTTATAGGTCTAAAACCAGTAACAATAATGCTTAACGTCTGCAGAATTTATGATCTTTTACCAAAACTCGCCTTTCTTGGTTCCCTGATACCTTCTTTCCCTAAATAAGCATCCTTCTTTTCTGAAACTAATAGATATCATGCCTATAGGTTTCGTTTAACACTTAGGCAAACTGTGAGGTAAAACTTGTAAACTGAATTAGATTTTTAGCTACAACCAGCACGCAGGCCTGATTCGGATTTCTTATCTGAAATATTTAATAGATTAGTCTGCCACAACTCTTAAGTTTAATCAGACCCTAACCAGTACGTGTAAGACATGCTAAACTATATGTCTCTCTTTGGTTTTAAGCAGGTTTGTTTGAGCCTTTCTATCTTTTACGTGCTTCTCCCCATATTTGCTTCGTATGTGTTTTGATTGTCGCTTTAGAATTTTGTCCTTTTAAAACCATAAAAACCCCCATACCTCTTCCATTTAGGATTAGTAGTCCTAAATGCCTTCGGGGCATATAGGATTGGGGCGGGTAATTGTCGTTTCCCCCTTTTTCTCTCTAAAGGAGAAATCGGGTTTATGATATTTTGGGACGACAACTCGTTCCCTATTGGGATTTAGGTTTTTTGAATTGAAGAGCCGCCACCTAATGATTAAATTGCATTAGGAAACTAGAGGGGTTTGAGTTTGAAGAACCAGAGTTTGGGTCAGGGCTTGAAATTGTCTCAAGGGGAAGGTGTTAGGCACCCCGCAAGATCCACTAGTGTGGTTCCCGACCATATTACAATTGTGACTTCATATAATCAAGTAAGCAATTTAGGGTTCAAATAAAGGGACTTGCATATAACATTGCAAATAAGTTGAAAACTTTTAAAGGTAAGTAGAGAGGGCAGAAATTTATGAAAAAGATTTGAATAGTTTTACAAGAAGAGATGAAAGAAAATAAAGGGAGAGGGGTCCTTGGTTGATGATTAATATGGATCACTTCAATGCAATACCCAGCAATCACTGCTGGAAAGAGGGGTCGCACATGATATTAGCGCATCGGTCATCATCTCCATATTCTACTCTTACCATCCCGTAAAGGTTATTAAATACGTGAGTTGGTCACGAATGCTTATTGCGTGCTATTACCCGTCCCGTCCAATAAGTCCTGGAGGGTATTTAGGACCACTATTCCTACAAGGTAAGGACTAGGCTAAACCATTAGGTTTAAAGGAGAAAAGTCTAAACGATATACATAACAAATAGGATCGCACATAAGGGAACACACAAGGACAAATAAAGGCTCATAGATCCCTCCACAAGTGAACACGTAATTTGCACGTCTCAAACACATTCAAGATCTCAAAGATAGGAGTTTAAAAAAGGAATAGGTAACAGTAGTTGAGTTAGAGAAAGATAAAATAATCGTTAAAGCATGGTTTAAAAATAATAAATAGTGACAGTAGCTTAGCAAGGTGCGAGAAAAGTAAAATAGCACGATTCTGGGCAGAGAATGGTAATCCAGTAGTTTGAAAACATAAAAAATCAGAAACCCAGTAAGAATATTTAAATAGATGCACAATTTCAAAATTGTTTGCAGATAGAGCGGAATTTTTGATAAAAATATAGAGAACTTCAGAGAGTCAAAGCAAGAATGGGAGCGGCAGAGTTCAAAATTAAAAGAGCCTGGCTAGTCTTACACTGGTAAAACACGATTAATAGATTCTTATTAGGCCTAAAGTTTTCCTAGGCATCGTATGCATTGCCTAATTATCTTAAAGGGTGAAGATGCATATTTCATCCCCTTTTTAAGTTTCAAAAGAGGTACACAAACAGTTAACCGTACTTGTATTATTAGATTAAGCGTGCTAATCAGGCGTTTGACAATTGCAACCTAGATAAATATAACACCCTAAATAACAGGATGTCTAATACACATAGGAGTTCCTAAAATATTATTTCTAAATCTAATGAGAATGCAACAACAGTTATTTGCTTATTACAATTATTTGCTTGTTATTAACCGATCATAGTTACAAGATGAGCATAATGACAGGCAGAAAGTAAAGAACCTAAAGCAGGATCTCTAATGAATGAGATGCATGTCCTATACAGGTTATCTGTTGCGCAGATAAGTAAATAAAATCCTATAAGAATGTTTTCTACCCATTACGTAAACTAAGCATGCATAACCCCCATATTCACTATTCAGCCCCAATCATTCGTTTACAAATTATTACAAACCAATGATAGCTAAATTACAGTAATAAAGAACAAACTAAGAAGTTATTCTATAGGAGCCTTCAATTGGGCCCAGTCTTCCAACCTCACTTCTTTCGAGTTTTACATCCTTTGCCATGGTCTAGGTGCGGCAAAGCTTCCTATGGCCCCATTGGGTCCCTAATCAATACCAGCACCCAAAACACTTAGCAGAATGTGGGACAGGTGCAGTCTGGGATTACCAGCCTTATGTGTCAAAGTTCAGTGAGTACTCAGAGGTACCCAAAGCAATGCTCACACGAATGGGTAGAACCTATTTTCAAAGAGTAGTGTGAAGTGCAGGAAGGAGAGGTATGTTGGTAGTTTAAAGAGATTAAAAAAAAAATTGTAGAGTTGCACACAAGGGTAATGGGGAAAGGGACAAATAGATCACATAATTATCACCAAGGGAAACAGAGACTTATGCAAACTTACTAAACATGAGTACACAAAATCACAAGAGTTTAAAGAGACCTTGAAATAGTCGATTTTTGACACAAAAGTAAATAGTAATAGCATATAGTCATAACAGGTAAGGTTAGGAACAAATAGTAGTCATGAGCATGCAAGTATAAACAGGCAAACCAGGAATCAATCACATGTTGCACAGCAGAAGCATAAGTAGAAAATAATTAGGAATAGAACACACTGAAGTAGTAATAACCACATTGGTTTGGAACACATAATTTAATCAGAACATACCAGTAGTAAGAGAACACAGCAAAATGCAAGATCCAAGTATAAGCACAATATTAGCCTTAGCTTTTCAGCTGGCTAATGACAGTTAGGAGCAGGGAGCAAATATAGCACAAGAGAGAAAAGGAGAGAAATAGCACAAGAGAGAGCAATGTGATTGCTGTGTGTATTTGTGGTATGCAATGTGTTGTTGTGTGTCATGCAAAAGAGAATGGGGGTACTTATAGTACTGAAGACGAGTCAAAAAACAAGGTAGCAATCCATAAATAAGGAACTGGGTATCAATCATAATCAAATCAGCATATGGACTCCCCTTTAATTAAGGAATCAATGTCAAACGGTAATAAGCAGTTATATTTAAAAGGAAAGGAATCACAAAGCATGGTATGATCACATAAGGAAACAAAATAGTATCAGGTATACAATAAAGACTAGGTGCATGATACTTCATTAGGGAAATATGTCAGGCAAATCAATCAACATATTTGTGCACACATATAGGGCAAAATACCACTTTAATTCGGGAAAATATTTTTCAAAATAATGGACGAGATTGAAAACCTAGGAGATCAGCATTAATTGAGGAAAGTATCCCACCGATTGAGGAAGAAATTCAAAATCAATGCCAAACTATAAGGAGAATAAAAAAAATCACAATTTAAGGCAAGTAATCACAGTCTTAAACAGAGACTTGCAAGAATAAATATAAAATCACCATGTAAACAGTCAGAGAAACCCTTAAGTGAAGAACACAGAACAGTAGGGGAATGAAACACTAGCAACAAAATTAAAGCAAAGAGCACGGAACTCGGAGAAGAAACCAGAAGAACACACAAACAAGCAAATAATACAAATACAAACATATAAAGCTAGGGTTTCATCAGACTTAAGCAAAATGTTTAGAAATAGTACTGAGAATCACGAATTAGAACTCAAAATCAGAAAATAAAGTCTTTTCGAAAGGGGGTAAAGAAACACTAGTTTCAAAAAGGGAACAAAACATTTAAAACTTGAATAATCGTAAAGATCGAGTAGGAAATAGTACAAAACATAAAGGTGTGAGTTAAAAATCATTAAAAATACAGAGATTTAAGAGGTTTGGGTCAAAATTAGGGTTTTATAGGAAACCAGAGAGAGAAGTGAGAGAAACCTGGCTGTGAAACTCAAGAATAATGGTGTTTATAGCACCATCAAACCAAAACCCATCGGAGAAAGGCCGGAAACAAACCCATGCAAAGCTTCAGTGACCGTCTTGTATGGTGGAGACTCATGGGGTCTCAGGGATGGAGGGAACCGGTGAGATGAGGCTTCAAGGCGGCTGGTGGTTGAAAGAGGCGAGGCTGGAGTTGGTCCGGAGAGATGGTGAAGGCCATCGGAGAAGAAGAACCAGAAGGTTCTAGAGATAATGAGGAGAGGAAGAGACAGATAGAGAATAGAGACCGGTCTCGAAGAATGAGGGGTCGCGGGGGGGGNTGATCAATAGCTCAGAATAATTTGGAGCTGGGCCGGGTTAGATTAGATATTCGGCTGGGGCGAATTTAGTTGGGTCTTGGGTCAATTGGATTTAATTGAATCTGATGGGGTGGGGTTAAATTGGGGCAAAAATTGAAACAATAATGGGCTATGTGTTAAATAGCAATTTTCCCCTTTTATTTTATATAAAATAGTTAAAATGATTTTAAAACAAATTAAAGGCACTGAACTAATTAATAATGTTTAAATATTAATCTAAAAATACTGGATATGATTTTATAGTTGTAAAAAGTTGTTAATCATAATATAGGCTATAATTGCAATTTATGCAATTTAACTTAGAAAATACCAAATAAATTTGTAAAAATATGCAAAAATTACCTTAATTATATCTTGGTGTAAATATGAGAATGGAAATAAATCATTCACCAAAAATGATAACCTAGGAATAATTATTGGATTTCGTACTACTAAAATAGATAATAAATTGATTTTAAAAATCATAAAAAATTAAGGAAAGATACAAAACTCTTGGGCATTCTTATATATGCATATACATGCTATTTTGAGAATATTTGAGTATAAGAAATACATAGGAAAAAATTGGGTATCAACAGCTGCCCCTATTTACCTGAGAAGGATGAAAGAGTTGTTGGGTAAAGATATGATGGCCAATTTTGACCAAAAGAAGCGATTTAAAAAGTTTTGACTGAGCTCTGGTTCCTGAGCTACCTACATATCCCTGGTCTTACAGGAATCAGGCCATATGTAGTTCAGGGCCCATCGATGGAATATGCCGAGAGAGGTTTTTGAAAAGAACGGATGC
Organism: Nicotiana glauca; assembly: GCA_026770625.1. Taxonomy (NCBI): domain Eukaryota; kingdom Viridiplantae; phylum Streptophyta; class Magnoliopsida; order Solanales; family Solanaceae; genus Nicotiana; species Nicotiana glauca. The sequence goes on from MU731061.1 coordinate 113,148, forward strand.
GATGTTTAGATTGAGAAAGGTGGTTGAAGTCTGATAGGCCGCGGGAACTGGAGCGAGATCGCTCCTGCTGAGACGATTGTTGATAGCAGGTGTACCTGCAAATGAATCATACCAACATACACTGTGCATAAATTTAAACGTGATGCAAGTTCCCATTGGACCATGAACGTTGTCTGTGGACGGTTAGGATGACGTCCTCAAACCATGACATCCTGGGCCATGAAGCATATAATTAAGGATTCGCAGGCTATAAATGATGTTCTCGGGCTATGAGGATGATGCCTCGAACCATGATGCCTTTGAATAATGATACACAAAATATAAAAGTGGGGTCCTTGGGCTATGGCATGGCGTTCTCGGGCAATGAAAATGGCGCCTACGAACAATGACGTCTTTGGACAATTTGGTGATATTTCAGCCCATGAAATGCAGAACGTGACGATCTTTCAGCTGATGCAAGACGTGAATAAAGGTGGCGGTATTCCAGTCGTGCAAGAAAAATAAAATGGCAATATTTTAGCCATGTAAGAGAAATAAAGTGGCGATATTTCAGCCATCCAAGAGAAATAAAGTGGCGATATTTCAGATGTGCAAGAGAGATAAAGTGGCGATATTTTAGCCGTGCAAGATGGAGACAATGCTTAGTCTCGAAAGGCAGAAAGGTAACCTTATGCAATGCAGAGAAATGCAAGATGGAGGTAGAGCTTAACCACGGAAGGCAGAAATGTAGCCTTATGCAATGCAAAGAACTGCAGATGGAGGTAGAGCTTAACCTCGGAAGGCAGAAAGTTAGCCTTATGCCATGCAAGAAATGCAGATGGAGGTAGAACTTAACCTCGGAAGGCAGAAAGGTAGCCTTATGCAATGCAAGAAATGCAGATGGAGGTAGAGCTTAACTTCGGAAGGCAGAAAGGTAGCCTTATGCAATGCAAGAAATGCATGTGGAGACAGAGATTAGTCTCGGAAGGCAGAAAGATAGCCTTCTGCAATGTAAGAAATGTAAAAGGCACGTAATGGTAAAATCTCTTAGCTGATAGCTTTATAGTTGATAGTCGATTTCTATATTGTGGCTGCTGGGGATGTCGCGTACGGATAGCAATTGTAAATAGTTGATGATTCTGAGAGTTGTATTCCTGAAAAAGTATGAGTGTGTAAATATCTGATGATTTTATGTCTTGGGTGCCTGCATCCGAAGAAAAATTACGAGTTTTGTAAAAGGGAGAAAGGTTAGTCCGTTCTCACATGGACTTTGTTCATCCTGCTTGGCCCTTATTTTGGTGATACTGTACGTATCCTTGGGGTAGCGTTGCTAAACAAAACAATTTTAATAACGGACATGCATGATTTAGTAAAAATACGACATAAATATATAATCGAAAATAGTTTTCTTTTAGATGAACCGACGACTGCGATGTGGTTCAAGATATTGCAATCTCTCTCTCTGGAATTTTGAGATTCCTCCTCAAAATTGTGCCCCAGTTTACTGGGCTGGTGCTTCCGACGGCTGCGTGCGATGACTGGCTGAAAATCAACTTCGGAATTTTGAGGGTCCTCCTCAAAATTCTGCCCCAGTTTCCAATGGCGGGGGAAATGAAAATTATATTGATTTGTGAACGAACCCATAGGGCTGCCTACGTATCCCCTCTTAAATGGGAATCAGGTCAGACATAGTTCAAATTACATCATAAATAAATCATAATGGTTACACATAGTATCGCTTCACTGCATCTGAATTGATCGGCTTTGGCCAAACTTCTCCGTCCATCAGATCACTATTGAGATTGGAACCGTTGTCAATAATGATTGACTACGAAATTTCGAACCGACAAACAATGTGATCACGGACAAAGTCTGCCACAACTTTCTTAGTCATTGACTTGTATGATGCGGCCTCAACCCATTTGGTGAAATAATCAATTGCCACTAGAATGAAGCTATGTCCGTTTGATGCAGCAGGATCGATAGGTCCGATAACATCCATTCCCCAAGCGGTGAACCATCATGGCAAACTTGTTGCAGTAAGCTCGTTTGGAGGCACTTTTATCATGGCTGCATGTATTTGATAGCGATGGCACTTTCGGACGTACTGGATGCAGTCCTTTTCCATAGTCATCCAAAAATATCCCGCTCGGAGTATCTTCTTTGCTAGGACAAAACCATTCATATGTGGACCACAGGTCCCTGCGTGAATTTCCTGTAATAGCCTGGATGCTTCCTTTGCTTCGACACACCTTAGTAATCCCAAATCGGGAGTCCTCCTGTACAAGATTCCTCCATTATGAAAGAAGTTGTTAGATAACCTCCGAAGTGTGCGTTTCTGAGTAGCATTTGCAAGTTCCAGATATCCTCCTGTTGTCAAATACTCCATGATGTCATGGAACCAGTGTCATGCTTTTTCCTCTAAATGAGCACAATAAGTTGGTTGGTCATGAATCTTTATCGGAATAGGATCTATGAAGTTCTTATCTGGATGCTCAATCATAGATGATAAAGTAGCCAATGCGTCGGCAAACTCATTCTGGACTCTAGGGACATGCTGAAATTTTGTCTTTGTGAACCTCTTCCTCAACTCCTATACATGATGCAGATAAGGGAGTATCTTGGAGTTCTTGGTTGCCCATTCTTCTCGGACATGATGTGTGAGCAAATCTGAATCCCCGATCACTAGTAACTCCTACATGTTCATATCAATGGCCAGCTTGATCCCTAAGATGCAGGCTTCATATTCAGCCATGTTGTTGGTGCACAGGAACCTGAGTTTGGTAGATACCGGATAATGCTGGACGGTTTCTGATACTAGGACTGCTCCTACGCCAACTCCTTTGAAATTTGTTGCTCCGTCGAAAAACATTCTCCAACTGTCATAGGATTCTGCAATATCTTCTCCTATGAAAGATACCTCTTAATTAGGAAAATACGTCTTTAGAGGCTTGTATTCTCCATCCACGGGATTCTCGGCGACATGATCTGCCAAGGCTTGTCCTTTGATTGCCTTCTGAGATACGTAGACAATGTCGAATTCGCTCAGTAGGATTTGCCACTTGGCTAGTTTGCCAGTGGGCATGGGCTTCTGAAAGATATATTTTAGCGGATCCATTCTTGATATGAGGTAAGTGGTATAGGCACAGAAATAATGCCTCAACTTCTGAGCTACCCAAGTCAGAGCACAACATGTGAATTCCCATAGGGAATACCGGGCCTCGTACGGGGTGAACTTCATGCTGAGATAGTAGATGGACTACTCCTTTCTCCCCGTTTCGTCATGTTGTCCCAAAATACAACTGAATGCCCCATCCAATACTACAAGGTAGAACAATAGAGATCTACCTGGTTCGGGCGGAACCAAAACTGGCGGTTTTGACAAATATTCCTTGATTCTGTCGAAGGCTTTCTGGCAATCATCAGTCTATTTGGTAACGGCGTCCGTCTCCAACATGTCAAAGATCGGTTCACAAATGACAGTGGACTGAGCTATGAACCGGTTGATATAGTTGAGTCTCCCCAGAAAACTTATCACGTCCTTCTTATTCTTCGGCGGTGGCAATTCTTGAATGACTTTAACCTTTGATGGATCCAGTTCTATTCCTCGTCGACTTACAATGACTCCAAGTAGTTTTCCGGCAGGAACCCCGAATGCACATTTGGCGGGATTCAGTTTCAGATTGTACCTTATCAATCTATTGAAAAACTTCCTCAGATCTTCTATGTGGTCAGTGGCTTTCTTGGATTTGATGATGACATCATCTACATATACCTCGATCTGTTTATGTATCATGTCATGGAAAATAGTACTCATGGCCCTCATGTAGGCGGCACGAGCATTATTTAACCCAAACGGTATCATCTTGTAACAATACATCCCTCATTGCATAATAAAAGCCATTTTCTCAGTGTCTTCCTCATCCATCCATAGCTGATGATGCCCAGCAAAATATTCAACAAATGACTGCAGCTCATGTTTGGCGCAGTTGTCAATTAGGATGTGTATGTTCGGCAAGGGGAAGTCATCTTTTGGACTGGCCCGGTTGAGATCCCGGTGGTCGACACAGACTCTAACCTTCTCATCCTTCTTCGGCACTAGCACAATGTTGGCTAACCATGTTGGGTACTCCACTACCCTAAGAACCTTGGCTTTGACTTGCTTGGTAACTTGTTCCTCAATTTTCAAACTCATGCCAGGTTTGAATTTTCTGAGCTTCTACTTTACCGGTGGACATGTCGGAGGCAGTTTATAAGCTACAATAGATGTACTGAGACCAGTCATATCATCATACGAACAGGCGAATATGTCCTCATATTCCCTTAGAAATTCCGTGTACTCTTTCTTTTCCGATGGTGACAAGTGAATACTGATGCGCGTTTCCTTGACATTCTCGGTATCCCCCAAGTTGACAACCTCAGTCTCATCCAAATTAGACTTAGGCCTATTCTCAAAATCCTCAACCTCTTTAACGACCTCTTCTGGTATATCATCATCTTTTGAGTATATGTCCATTTGTTGCATTGTCTCATTGCAAGTCACAATCGTCGGTTCATCAAGATAAGTAATAGTAATGCTGTGTAAATAAAGTAAACGATAAAAGTAATAAGAGCGAGATTTTATAAGAAACCAAAATACTTTTATAAATTTCATAATTCTTTTGAATATTGGAGCTCTTATTTTTGAAATTAAAAAATGCGGAAAGGAAATCAACTAGCAAAAAAGTAAGAGGTAATGCATGGTGCTTTGTTCAGCCTTGCTACCCTGAAGCTCTCCCGGCTCTGGTGGTTCCGATGCACCAATTATTGAGGTTTGCTCCTCGGCTTATAGCTTGTATGGAAGGTCCTTCCTCCCCTTCCTCCTCGAAAATGACACAACAATCCATGTTGTCATCTTCTAAAAACAAATTCCTCATTGCCGCCAATGATTCCTCTTCTTCTGACCTATATATGATATCTGCTGGCTGGAAAGTCTGCTCCAAGTGAGGTATCGAATGCTCTAGTGGGTAGTAGGGACTGCGCCAGGGTGGCTACCAGTGTTGAACTCCTCCCAAGTGTATTCATATCCCAAACCAAAAGTGGTACCATGTTTCTTCAGCTTGATAGGTTTGGTGATTCCCTGGAGGTTCTTGCCGAGTCCCTTGCCAGGTTCATATCCGCTCCAATTTAGTATGCTTTCCATCTTGTTGTCCCACCATTTATCCTTTTCCACGGTGTTGACTCGCCCAATGTGGTGGTAGGTTTCTCCGCCTATCTTCTTTCTTCCTTCGATTGCAGGGATGGTATGGCGACTGCAATATGGGATTGCTACCATCACCGTGAATAATCACCTCTTCGTGATTCCATTCAAACTTTACTGCCTGGTGTAGAGTTGATGCTACAGCCCCAGCGACATGAATCCAAGGTCATCCCAATAGCAAATTGTAAGACGCTGGGACGTGTATCACTTGAAAGTGAACGTCGAACCAAGCTGGTCCCATTTGCAGACACAAACTGATTTCCCCAATAGTGGACCTTTGGGATCCATCAAAAGCTTTGACATTGATGGCTCCATTCTTGATCTCATGCAGGCTCTTTCCCAATGTTTTGAGAGTCACCAATAGACAAATATTGAGGCTGGACCCTCCGTCACCCAGAATTCTTGTGATGAAATAATCCTTGCATTGCACAGTGATGTACAATGCCTTGTTGTGGCTCAGCCCTTCTGGTGGTAGCTCATCTTCGTGGAAAGTGATTTTGTGACTCTCCAATACTTGCCCTGCCATGTTTTCCATTTCTCCTCCATTTATATTGCTGGGCACATATGCCCCGCTCAGCACTTTCAATAAGGCATTCTTATGTGTGTCAAAGTTTTGTAGAAGAGCTAAGATGGAGACCTGGGCTGGCGTCTTGTTCAGGTGATCAATGACTGAGTACTCCTTTAATTGTATCTTCCTCCAGAGGTCATCAGGCCCAGTTTCAGTGACGGTCGATCGTCCAAAGGCTTGCTTACTGGACTCAGCTAGATGTTCTAGAGTATAAACCATGCCAGTTTTGGTCATACCCTGTGCTGCAATTGCTTCTCCAGATTTGGTTTTCCCTTTCCTTCTCGCCTCGGTGGTGTAATCCCAAGGAATGGCCTTTGTATGGAATAGTGCTAGGATTGACATAGCCACAGGAATGAGTACCCTTGCTTTGGGAGATAATAGAACAACTTCAAATGGTACAAGTGCCTTTGGGGATCCAAACTCAACCTCAATCGGTCCCGGCGCCTTTAGAGAAGAAGGTGCCTCGAACTCAAGTGGTATGGACATGTTCACTTCAGCGTCTCCAGAATGATGGATCTGGACCACAATCGGATTAAGTGTGACTGTCTTTTTCTTTGGCTCGTCATCTTCAGTAATCAATCCGATCGATCCTTTGGGGTCCCAATCATCTTCTACCTCTATCATGTGAACGCCTCTGCCTTTGTGGTCGGGCAGGGGGTTGTTGCGAACATTAGGAGCAGGTTCCTTCGCCACAATAATCTTGTTGTCAATTAAAGCTTGGATTTTATCCTTCAGAGAGCGGCATTCATCAATGGTATGCCCATTCATGCCGAAATGTTATGCACAGGTTTTGTTCGGGTTGACCCATTGGGAAGGATTTTCTAGAGTTATGGCAGGGATAGGGGTGACGTAACCAGTAGCTTTGAGACTTTCATACAGCTGGTCGATTGGTTCAGCGATGGCGGTGTATTATTTGGGAGGTCTACGGTCGAAGTTAGGTCGCAGTCTAGGGAAGTTTTGGCAAGTAGGAGGTTATTGATAGTGAGAGGGTTGAGCATTATAGGCTTGGTAGACGGGTGCGGGTTGGGAATATCTTGGTGAGGTAGGTTGATATGTGGGGGGTGGAGATGATTGGTAAGTAGGTTGTGGAGGTTGGTACAAGGGCAAGGGTGCTTGGTAATTTGGGGTAGGTTGATATGTGAGAGGAGATATTGGGTAGGTTTGGTATTTTATTGAGGATTTTGTTCTCTATGCAACTATCACGGCACTCACATCCCTTTTCTTGAATGCTCCGCCAGACTGTAGAACCTTGTTAGTGGCCTGCAATGCTTCAAAGTTAGTGACCATACCACTTTTAATGCCTTCCTCGATCCTCTCCCCTAGCTTGATGATGTCAAAAAATTTCTGGCCTTCAATCAACATCAACCTCTCATAATACTGTGGGTCTTAAGCCCGGATGAAAAACTTGTTCATTTGTTCTTCTTCTAAAGCCAACCTAACCTTAGCAGCTTTTGATCTCCAACGAGTAGCATACTCGCATAATGTCTCTGTGGGTTTCTTCTTTATGTTCTAGATGTAGAATACATCTGGCGCATTTTTCGTATTGAATCTGAACCTGGCCATGAAATTGGATGCTATACCTACCCAATTCGTCCACTTCTTGGGGTCTTGACTGATGTACCAATATAGACCATCCCCTTTCAGACTTCTCATAAAGAGCTTCATGCGAATCTTTTCATCTCTTCCGACTCTGACCAGCTTATCGCAATACGTCCTCAAATGGACTCTAGGATCCCATGTGCCATCAAACATTTTGAACTTGGGAGGTTTGTATCCCTCAGGAAGTTCGACATTTGGCTGATTGCAAAGGTCCTCATAATTCAGCCTCTTGATACCTTTGTTTCCTTCAGCACCTTGGACTCGGCTAGTCAGCTTCTTGACTTCTGTTGCCAGGTTCCAAATAAGAGAGTCTTGGTCATCGGACTCTGGTGTGCTTGAAATAGGTTGAGTATAGTGTGGTATGGTTTCCACATAGATGGGGGTGTTGTGGGGATGATCATTTGTGGAGTTTAGTGGTTCAGGAATAAGTAGTAGGTTTTTTTTTGAAGTGCGACATGTGTTGCAGTGTTGATGGGAGCGAGTTGTTTCTGTGGTTTCGGGATGTTTTGTGGAAGTGCAGGATTTTGAGCATTGGGAAAGTTGACATTTGGGGTAATGAGGGAAAATGATAAGTTTGCTAAGTTCCGAACTTGGTCCAGTTATTCCTGAAATTTCATTAACTTCTGTTCGAGCTGGACGGCACTTTCTGTGGAAACCTGAATTCCCTGAGGAACCTCTACCCTTTCAGCCGAGTTGTTCAAATCTTCCATTTTTCTTCTGTCTTATTTCTAATAGGACTCAGAGGAGGAGGAGGTGGAGAGCCCTTGGATCTTGTGGAGTAGGATGATGATGTCAGAGTGCACGAACTAACCTTTGGGGAAGGGGAATAAAATGAAATGTAAAAAAAAAAGATAACAAGTTAGTGTGGATCATGTGGAGAAAAATGTTGCAATATTTAAACACATAGTATAAGAATATAAATCGTGTCCTAATTTGGGATCCTCGTTGTGCCCGAGGTAGTCCTAGCGACAAGTTGATTTTGAGAACTTATCATGCTAAATGCCTCATTTTATTGATAAAAATAAGACGAATCCCAAAATGACACTAAAATTGTGGAAAATAAAATGTTACTAATGGCCATTGGCCTTATTACATTAAAGCAAAGGAAAGACTCCTAACTACTTGGTCCCAGAGGAACCTTACCCAGGTTGAATGTTCTCGTTGATCAGATCCTCCAGCTCGCGCAAATTTCCCAGTAAAAATGCCTTCGCCAGGCGTTCTCCTTCACCTTCTTCAACATTTTGACAGTCGGCAACTCTCTTTCTCACTTTTCCTTCCAATTCCAGCAGACTGTATTCCATATACTCCAGGTTCTCACTAGCCTTGGTGACTCTCTCTTTCCATTCATTGATTTTGTTACTTGATGGGAGGTTCCTCCACCTGGTCAGCAAGAGTGAGGGTATACTGACCATACCGAAGTCGCGGACCTTATTCTCCATTTTCTGCAAAACAAAAGGGTTAAGACCTCACCCCCACCGGACTCGACTATTTAATACCAATAATTAGCATAAGCAGCATTTAGTTCTCCAAATAAATGCACAGAACATGGTAGTGTCCGTTTGGGTTCCAAAGAAACCCAGTGCACTTTGGACAAGGACATCTTAAGGAGTCGTTATGCGGACAACACAACCGACTCGGCTAGGTTTGACCATGATGCATGCCCAGTTAAATAGAGTAAGCTTTCTATGGGGTATTAGACCGGTACCCTTGAGCGAACAACTTAACAGGGAAAGGCACGGTACTATCGACTGCACCATTGATCGACTAGTTTTACCGCAAATACGCCTTTGCCAAATTTAGGGGGTGATAATATCGGAAAGGCGTAACAACTCATTATAAGCGTTGCTATGCTATTTTGTTTGGCATGAGTGGAATATGATGTTGAAGATGCAATTACAAGAATGAAACGGATTGTCACGTATTTGCACGTTCATAAAGTAATGATTACAATAATTGCTCATAATTACAATAATATTGAAGGAAAACGGTAAGAGAAAGCATTAAAGAAAAAGAAACGAAAATCCAAGTCAGTTTCGAAGTAGAAGAGGGATAAAGACATTAAATAAAAGCAATAATGAAGCAGTAAAGTCACAAGTAACATGAAATTGTAAAATCCTAAAGAAATTCCCCAGCAGAGTCACCATGCTGTCGATGCTCCCTTTTTCTCTCTAAAGGCCAAATCAGGTATACGACATTTTGGGAGGACAACTCGTTCCCTTTTGGGATTTGGGTTTTTGGAATTGAAGAGTCGCCACATAATGATTAAAGTGCATTAGGACACTAGAGGGGTTTGAGTTTGAAGAACCAGAGTTTGGGTAAGGGCTAGAAATTATCTCGAGGGGAAGGTGTTAGGCACCACTCAAGATCCACTAGTGTGGTTCCCGGCCATGTTAAAATTGTGACTTCATATAATCAAGTAAGCAATTTAGGGGTTCAAATAGAGGGACTTGCATATAACATTGCAAATAAGTTGAAAACTTTTGAAGGTAAGGAGGGAAGAAATTTATGAAAAGATTTGAATAGTTTTACAAGAAAAGATGAAAGCAAATAAAGGGAGAGGTGTCTTAGGTTGATGATTAGTATGGATCACTTCAATGCAATACCCAGCAATCATTCCTCGAAAGAGAGTTCACACATGATATTAGCGCATCGGTCATCATCTCCATATTCTACCCTTCCCACCCCGTAAAGGTTATTAAATGCGTGAGTTGGTCACGAATGCTTATTGCGTGCTACTACCCGTCCCATCCTATAAGTCCTAGAGGGTATTTAGGACCACTATTCCGACAAGGTAAGGACTAGGCCGAACCCTTAGGTTTAAAGGATAAGATGCCAAGCGACATACATAACAAATAGGACCGCACATAAGGGAACACACAAGGACAAATAAAGGCTCACAGATCCCTCTACAAGTGAACACGTAATTAGCACGCCTCAAACACATTCAAGGTCTCAAAGATAGGAGTTTTAAAAAGTAATAGGTAACAACAGTTGAGTTAGTAAAACATAAAAGAACCATGAAAGCATAGTTTAAAAAAAATGAAGTAGTGACGGTAACTTAGCGAGGTACGATACAAATAAAATTGCACGATTCTGGGCAGAGAATGGTAACCCAGTAGTTTGAAAACATAAAAAATCAGAAACTCAGTGAGAGTAAATAGATGCTCTATTTCAAAATTATTTCCAGATAGAGCGGGATTTTTAATAAAAACAAAGTGAACTTCAGAGAGTCAAAGCAAGAATGGGAGCGGTAGAGTTCAAAATTAAAAGAGGCTGGTTAGTCTTAAACTGGAAAACACGATTAATCGATCTTATTAGGCCTAAAGTTTGCCTAGGTGTCGTATGCATTGCCTAATTATCTTAAAGGGTGACCATGCATATTTGATCCCTTTTTTTAGTTTCAAAAGAGGTACACAAACAGTTAACCGTACTTGTATTATTAGATTAAGCATGCTAATTAGGTGTTTGACAATTGCAACCCAGATAAATATAACACCCTAAATAACAGGATGTCTAATGCACATAGGAGTTCCTAAAACATGATTTCTAAATGCTAATAAGAATGCAGCAACAGTTATTTGCTTATTACAATTATTTGCTTGTTATTAAATGATCATGGTTATGAGATAAGCATAATCACAGGCTGAAAGTAATGAACCAAAAGCACGATCTCTAATGAATGAGATGCATGTCCTATACAGGTCTAATGAATGAGATGCATGTCCTATACAGGTTATCTATTGCGCATATATGTAAATAAAATCCTATACGCATGTTTTCTACCCATTACTTAAACTAAGCATGCATAATCCCCTATATTCACTATTCAGCCCCTAGTCATTCGTTTACAAACTATTACAAACCAATGATAGCTGAATTACAGTAATAAAGAACAAAATAAGAAGTTATTTTATAGGGAGCCTTCAATCAGGCCCAGTTTCAAACCTTACTTCTTTCGAGTTTCACAGTCTTTGCCATGGTCTGGGTGCGGCAAAGCTCCCTACGGCCCCATTGGGTCCCTGGCCAATACCAGCACCCAAAATACTTAGCAGAATGTGGGACAGGTGCAGTGTGGGATTACCATCCTTGTGTGTCAAAGTTCAGTGAGTACTCAGAGGTATCCAAAGCAATGCTCACACAAAGGGGTTAGAACCTATTCTCTAAGAGTAGTGTGAAATTCAGGAAAGAGTGGTAAGTTGGTAGTTTGAAGAGTTTAAAAAGATTGTAGAGTTGCACACAAGGGTAATGGGCAAAAGGACACATAGATCACATAAATATCACCAAGGGACACAGAGACTTATGCAAACTTACTAAACATGAGTACATAAAATCACAAGAGATTAAAGAGACCTTGAAATAGTCAATTTTAGACACAAAAGTAAATAGTAACAGCATATAGTCATAACAGGTAAGGTCAAGAACAAACAGTAGTCATGAGTATGCCACTATCAACAGGCAAACCAAGAATCAATCACATGTTACACAGCATAAGCATAAGTAGAAAATAATTAGGAATAGAACACACTGAAGTAGTAATAACCACATTGGTTTGGAACACGGAATTTAATCAGAACATACCAGTAATAAGAGAACACAGCAGAATGCAAGAGCCAAGTGTAAGCACAATATTAGCCTTAACTTTTCAGCTGGCTAATGACAGTCAGGAGCAGGGAGAAACAACAACACAAGAGAGAAAAGGAGAGAAATAGCACAAGAGAGAGCAATGTGATTGTTGTGTGTATTTGTGATATGCAATGTGTTGGTGTATGTCTGGCAAAAGAGAATGGGGGTAATTATAGTACTGAAGACGAGTAAACAAACAAGTTAGCAATCCATAATTAAGGAACTGGGTATCAATCATAATCAAATCAGCATATGGACTCCCTTTTAATTAAGGAATCAAAGTCAAACGGTGATAAGCAGTTATTTTTAAAAGGAAAGGAATCACAAAGCATGGTATGATCACATAAGGAAACAGAATAGTATAAGGTATACAATAAAGACTAGTTGCATGATACTTAATTAGGGAAATATAAGCAAATCAATAAACATATTTGTGCACACATATAGGGAAAAATACCACTTTAATTCTGGTAAATAGTTTTCAAAATAATGCATGAGACTGAAAACCTAGGAGATCAGCATTAATTGAGGAAAGTATCCCACCGATTGTGGAAGAAATTCAAAATCAATGCCAAATTATAAGGAGAATACACAAAAATCACAATTTAAGGCAAGTAATCACAGTCTTAAACAGAGACTTGTAAGAATCAGCATAAAATCACTATGTAAACAGTCAGAGAAACCCTTAAGAAAAGAACACAGAATGATAGGGGAATGAAACACTAGCAATAAAATTAAAGCAAAGAGCACGGAACTAGGAGAACAACCCAGAAGAACACACAAACAAGCAAATAATACAAATACAAACATATAAAGCTAGGGTTTCATCAGACTTAAGCAAAATATTTAGATATAGTACTGAGAATCACGAATTAGTACTCAAAATCAGAAAACTAAGTGTTTTCGAAAGGGGGTAAAGAAACCCTAGTTTCAAAAAGGGAACAAAACGTTTAAAACTTGAATAATCATAAAGATCGAGTAGGGAATTGTGCAAAACATAAAGGTGTGAGTTAAAAATTATTAAAAAATACAGAGATTTAAGAGGTTTGGGTCAAAATTAGGGTTTCATAAGAAACCAGAGAGAGAAGTGAGAGAAACCTGGCTGTGAAACTCAAGAATAATGATGTTTATAGCACCATCGAACCAAAACCCATCGGAGAAAGGCTGGAAACAAACTCATGCAAAGATTCGGTGACCGTCTTGTATGGTGGAGACTTATGGGGTCTCAGGGATGGAGGGAACCGGTGAGATGAGGCTTCAAGGCGGCTGGTGGTCGAAAGAGGCGAGGCAGGAGGTGGCTGGAGAGATGGTGAAGGCCATCAGAGAAGAAGAACCAGAAGGTTCTAGAGAGAAGGAGGAGAGGAAGAGACAGATAGAGAGAAAGAGACTGGTCTCGAAGAATGAGCGGTTGGGGGTGGGGGGTAAGTGAGAGTTTAATTAAGGAAATATGATCTGGGTCGTTGATCTTATTTGATCAACGACTTAGATTAATTTAGAGTTGGGCCGGGTTAGATTAGAGATTGGGTTGGGGAGAATTTAGTTGGGTCTTGGGTCAATTGGATTTAACTGAATCTGATGAGGTGGGGTTAAATTGGGGCTAAAATTGAAACAATAATGGGCTATGTGTTAAATAGCCAATTTTCCCCTTTTATTTTATATAAATTAGTTAAAATGATTTTAAAACAAATTAAAGGCACTGAACTAATTAATAACGTATAAATATTAATTAAAAATACTGGAAATGGTTTTATAATTGTAAAATGCTATTAATTGTAATATAGTCTATAATTGCAATTTATGCAATTTAACTTAGAAAATACCAAACAAATTTGTAAAAATATGCAAAAATTACCTTAATTATATCTTGATGTAAATATGAGAATGGAAATAAATTATTCACCAAAAATGATAATCTGGGAATAATTATTGGATTTTGTATTGCTAAAATAGACAATAAAGTAATTTTAAAAATCTTAACAAATTAGCGAAAAATACCAAAACTCTTTGGCATGCTTATATGTGCATACACATGCTATTTTGAGAATATTTGAGTATAAATAATAAATATGTATCAACAGTAATAGCATGCAATAAGTAAAACGAGACCATTCCGCGTTTAATACCTTAACAGAGTGGGAAAGGGTAGATATGGATATGATGACCACACGATAACACCACGTGTATAAATGGTTACCGGGTGTTGTGTGGGGTGGTTAATATTATTAATAAACCTAGGACCCCCTTTTCTTTACTTGTTTATTTTATTCAGAATTTCAAAACTGTTTTTCTCAAAATTCAGCTTTTTTTTTCTTTAATTTCCTTTAACTTCAATTACTTGCAAAAATTATGTGAAAACCCCTCATATTTGAAACTCTTACCTGTCTACTTGTTATTTGCACTTAAAGTCATAATTATAGTATGGCCGGGAACCATACTAGTGGATCTCGAGAGGTGCCTAACACCTTCCCCTCGGGATAATTTCGAGCCCTTACCCAATCTCTGGTTTTCTAAATCAAAATTCTTCTAAGTGTCCTAATGCAATTAATCATTAGGTGGTGACTCTTCAATTCAAACCCAATTCCCAAAAGGGAACGAGTTGTCCTCCCAAATGTCAAAAACCGAATTTCGTGAGAAAAAGGGGGCGCGACTGCATGTCGACTCTGCTGGGGATTTCTTTAGGGCTTTTACTATTTCATGTTATTTGTGACTTTATGCTTCTTTATATGTCTTTATTTTTTTAAATGCCTTTAAGTATTTATTTTTTCCTCTTCTACCTCGAAACTGACTTGGCTCTTTCTTTCATTCCTTTATTGCTCTTATTGCTATCCTTTATCGCTTTCCTTTAATACTGTTGTAAATTATGAGAAAACATTGTAATTATTACTTTATAAACGTGCAAATATGTGAAAACTTGTTTGATTATTGTAACTGCATATTCAACATCATATTCAACTCGTGCCAAACAAAATACCATAGCAACGCTTATAATGAGTGGTTGCGCCCTTCCGATATTATCACCCTCTAAATCTGGCAAAGGCATATTTGCGTTAAAACTAGTCGATCAACGGTGTAGTCGACAGTTTCGTGCATTTCCCTCTTGAGTTGTCCGCTCAAGGGTACCAGTCTAATACCCCATAGGAACCTTACTCTGTTTAATTGTGCATGCATCATTGTCAAACCTAGTCGAGTCAGTTATATTGTCTGCATAATGAGTTTTTAAGATAGCCTTGTCCAAGTCCACTAGGTTTCCTTGAAACCCGAACGAACACTACCACGTTCTATACATTTATTTGGAGAACTAAATGCTTTTATGCCAATTATTGGTATTTAATAGTCGAGTCTAGTGGGGGTAAGGGCCTAACATTTCTTGTCTTGTAGAAAATGAGGCACGAAGTCCCCAAATTCGGCATGGTAACCAACATCCACCCAAAGTTATTAAGCTGGTTGGAAGATCTTCATTCCAGTGATCAGACTCTTGTCCAGGAATACTTAGGAAATATACCTTCTTATTTGGAAATCCAACCCAACAACAATATTATCAAAGCTGCTACCATGTTCTGGGATTGCGATAGGTCTGTGTTTCGCTTCGGGGAGATTGAGATGACACCCCTGCTAGAGGAAATAGGAGGACTGGTAGGTATACCATTGGAAACTCCGAGTCTGTTAGTGCCAAAAAATTGCAAGGGTTGAAGATGATGGGTCTAAAGAAGAATCCAAACTTAACCTGTTTGAAGGAGTCATACATTCCTTTTGATTATTTGTACGAGGTACGGTCACAGCAAATCTTACTGTACTTATCATGATGACTTCGCCCTCACATCACTGGGGCATATCCACCGAAGGGTCTTTGTTTTATGTTCTGCTTTTTGGGGATGATAGTGTTCCCAATGAAGAAAGCAAGGATCCATATCAGGCTGGCTATGGTGACTAAAACTCTAATTGAGGGAATTGGCAGACAACCATTTAGCATAGTACCTATGATCATTGCAGATATATACCGAGCCTTAGAGAAGTGTCAATAAGGAGCCAAACACTTTGAGGGTAGCAACTTGCTGCTCCAACTCTAGCTCATGGAGCACCTCCAAAAGGGTGAGTATCGTCAGGAGATTCAGCATAGGAACTGGGACGATCATATAGCCTTCCATCAGCCAAAGAGGATGAACTATTGATCATAAGCTAAAAACTCATGTTTTAGTTATTGTAACAACACTATAAGTATTGCATTTCACAATGATTTGAGCTTAAATGATTATGAGTTGTACTAAATTCATGATTTATGCCTTGCAGGAAGAGTTTCCAACTTAAGAATTAATTCGGAATGAATTTGAGTAATTTGAGGCTTTGAAGTCTGAGTAAAAGCTAAATAAATCAAGTTGGAATCGTGTTCGGGGGTCACAACGCAAGTCCAGAGAACAAAACAATGAGTTGAGTAGGCATACGACACATTGTCTAGTAAAATGGCCATAACTTTTTACTCAGAACTCCGTTTGGGCTCCATAATATATTGATGGATAGCTATTTAAAAGGGCTACAACTTTGATTTTATGTATTTTACCGAATTCCCAGATGCGCGAAAAGATGCGCGAAGTGTTACTTCGCGCATCACTTCGCGCATTTTAGAAAACATTCTGCCTTGATTGCGCGAAGAGATGCGCGAAGTGTCTTCTTCGCGCATTACTTCGCGCATTGCTGTCCGGGAAGTGTATTATTGAGGGGTAAAATGGGAAAACTGAAGGGATCCACTCAATTTACTTAAAGTAAACCTCCATTATTGAGAAAAAGGAAGGGAGATCAGATTTTAGAGAGAAGGAGGAGGAGGAGATTCATCTTGGAGCTAGGAGAAGAGAAGAAGAACAACATCTTGGAGCAAGGATTCAAAGAGTTCTTCTAAACTTTCTTCTAGTTCTTTGTTTATATTGTGTTTAAGACTTTTATTGTTGATATTTGTATGAATATTAGTAGCTAAAAACTCTATTATTCTGGGGTCATGGATGTTAGATGATTATGTTGTTTGAAGCTTAGATTGTAGATCTTGAATTTATCGTTGTGGGTTGTTTATTTGATTTTGATCTTAATTATTTTACTGCGTAGCTAACAGTGAAATATTATTTACGAACCTTGAGTTAAACTTGACAAAGGAAATTCTTGGTTGCATATAAAATCAAATAGAACAAGATTTGAATCCCGGGCATCGGGTGAAGGATTTGCGATTAAGATAGACATATACTTAATTGCCTTGTTTGGTTGAAGAATAGGAGTTGTAAATGCATTCTTGCTAATATTAATACCATAGACATATAGGTATTGAGTTAACTTGAATAGATGCATAAGAACTCGACAGATTCTTATGAGTATTATTAACCCTATAATCAATAACCCGGATAATTCAATAAATCAATCTTAAGCTAAGATAGTAGCATGATCTCTAGCAAGTCCATGACCCTGGAATATATTTGTCCAAATTGTTATAAACATATTGTGTAATTGTTGTAGTAATTTTGTGTTGAATTATTGTTTAATTATTAAGTAATTTTAAATTGGTTATATATATATTTTGTGACAATTTAGCTTGAATTGATAATTGTTTGAGTCTACATCAGTCGAGAAGTTGATCACAATTCCTCGTGGGAACGATGCTTTACTTACTACTATATTACTTGTCGATCGCGTACACTTGCGTGAGTGTTTTGGTCGCAACAACTACATGCCCAGCCAGTTTGCTCAGCCGAAAGATACCAATGGATGGGTAGAACTGTTTGAAAATATGAAAGAGGACCAAGTACAATGGATGTTCGAATGGTTCCCTACTAAAGAATTCATTGCCCGATACCGGGATGCAACGTTTCTGATACTTATCGATTTGAGAGGAACTTACCCTTATGTCCCTCTCCGATTTATGAGACAGGCTGGAAAGAAGCAGGTTGCAACAAGGGTCGAGAAAATGAGTCACTTCCGGGCCGAATTTCAAGATGATGATAGCCCTTACAAATGTCAAGCTCAGCATGTGTGGCACTACAAAAATCGTCATGGAAAGGGACACTATTGAGACAGACAGGTACCATGCTGGTTATACTCCATACTATCCAAGCTGGTTAGAAGGTAATCATAATGGTCTGGGTCAAGCCAAATTTGTTCGAGGTCACAGGATCATCAATAAAAAGGCTGAAGCACATGTCAAGTACAACCAACTATGTAAAAGGATTTGGGAATGTGAAAGTGAGCACTGTGAAATTCAAGAAGCCCGCCAAAAGCTGATTGACGAATGGAAAGACATGGCTATCAGCGCCAACAAGTGATTGGGGTACTTAGAGCAGGGTTTAGTGGAGCTGGAAAGGAAATTCATCAAGAGGATCGAGGATTGCCAAAATGCTGAAGGAAACGAAGGTGGACACCTGGCCAGAGCCTACTTGCTGCTAGGACTTCGTGAGCTGGTGAAGCTGTTCGATGGGGCCAAAGATGTCGAGTCTGGGGAAGGTCCTTCTGGGACCAAATAGATAGGATTCTTTTGCTTTAAATGTAATAAGGCCAATGGCCATTAGTGAAATTTATTTCCTGTTATTTAGTGTCATTTTGGGATTTGTCTTATTTTTATCAATAAAATAAGGCATTTAGCATTATAAGTTCTCCAAATTAGTTTGTCTCTAGGCCTACCTCAGGCACAACGAGGCTCCCAAATTAGGACACGATTTATATTCTTACACTATGTGTTTAAATATCGCAACATCTTCTCTCATAATCCTTATTGACTTATCACCTTTTCTTTTACTTTTTGTTTATTCCCCTCCCTAAAGGTTAGTTCGTGAACTCCAACAACATCAGCATATTTTAAGAGATCCAGGGGCCCTCCACCTACTCCTCCTCCCAGTCCTGTCAGACACAAAAGTAAAAGAAGAATGGAAGAACAACTCAGCTGAACGTGTAAAGGTCACTCGTGGTGCTATGGTCCCCAAGGAAAATACCTCTCAACTAGAACAAAAACTATTGAAGTTCCAAGAAGAACTTGACCAAGTCCGGAATTTGGCAAGTCTGTCATTTTCCCTCACCACTCGAGATGTTACTTTCCTAAAAACTCAAAATACCATACCTCCACAAAACATCCTGAAGCAACAAAACCATCCTGCTCCTCACCACCACTGCAATACTTTCCACACTCCCAAAAATACTCCGCTGCTCATCCCAAAACCTTTGAACTCTAAAAATGACCACTGCCACACCCAACACAGCACCCCTATCTACGTGGAGACTGTACCACACTCCACCCAGCCCATCTCAAGCATACCCGAGTCCAATGATAAGGACTTGCTCATCAAAAATTTGGCCGAAGAGCTTAAAAGGTTCACTACCAGAATTCAGGGCGTTGAAGGTAGTAAGGGAATTGGGGGGCTAAACTATGAAGATCTATGCATACAGCCTGATGTCGAACTGTTCGAGGGTTACAAACCTCCCAAGTTCGATATGTTTGATGGTACAGGTGATCCCAAGGTTCACTTGAGAACATACTTTGACAAACTTGTTGGAGTAGGAAGAGACGAGAAGATCCGCATGAAGATTTTCATGAGGAGCTTGAAAGGAGATGCTTTATCTTGGTACATTAGCCAAGATCCAAAGAAGTGGTCGAACTTGGTAAGCATGGCATCTGATTTCATGGATAAATTCAGGTTTAACTCGGAGAACGCGCGGGATATGTTCTATTTCCAAAACTTGAAGAAGAAACTTACAGAAGCCTTTCGCGAGTATGCCACTCGTTGGAGATCAGAAGCTGCTAAAGTCAGACCAGCCTTAGAGGAAGAATAAATAAACAAGTTTTTCATCCGGGCTCAAGACCCACAATATTATGAGAGGTTGATGCTGATTAAGAATCATAAATTTTTTGATATCATCAATCTAGGAAAAAGGATCGAGGAGCGCATCAAGAGTGGTATTGTTACGAACTTTGAAGCCTTGCAGGCTACCAATAAGGCATTACAATCTAGTGGTGCGTCAAAGAAAACGGACGTAGGCGATTTAATGGTTGCACAGAGAACCAAATCCCCCATCAAGTATCAAACATACCCAATACCTCCAATCACTTATCAGCCTACCCCAAATTACCAAACACCCTCGCTCATTTACCAAACTCCACCACCTACTTATCAATCACCTCTACCTCCTACATACCAACCTGCTTCACCCAGATATTCCCAGCCCGCACACGTCTACCAAGCTTACAATGCTCAACAATCCCACTATCAATCACCTCCCCCTCGTCAAAACTTTCCTAGACCCTAATCAAATTTCTACCGCAGACCTCCCAAATAGTATACCGCCATTGTCGAACCAATTGACCAGCTGTACGAAAGGCTCAAAGCTACTAGTTATATCACCCTTATCCCTACTATAATCACTGAAAACCCTTCCCAATGGGTCAACCCAAATAAAACCTGTGCATACCATTCTGGCATGAAAGGGAATACCATTGATGAATACCGCTACCTGAAGTATAAGACACAGGCTTTGATTGACAACAAGATCATCGTCACAAAGGTGCCTGCTCCGAATGTCCGCAATAACCCTCTACCAAACGATAAGGGTGGAGGTGGTCACATGATTGAAATAGAGGATGATTGGGATCCCAAGGGATCAATCAGTTTGATTGCAGAAGGTGACGATCCAAATAAACCAACAGTCACCCTTAATTCGATTATAGTCCAAATTCAGCCTTCTGGAGATGCCAAGGTGAACATGTCCATACCACTTGAGTTTGAAACACCATCCTCTGCGAAGATGCCAACACCAACGGAGGTCGAGTTTGGGTCCCCAATGGCACCTGTACCATTTGAAGTTGCTGTATTACCTTCCAAAGAAAGGGTGCCCATTCCGGTAGCAATGACAGCCGTAACACCATTCCACACAAAATCTATACCATGG
The DNA here is from genome assembly GCA_026770625.1 of Nicotiana glauca. NCBI lineage: Eukaryota > Viridiplantae > Streptophyta > Magnoliopsida > Solanales > Solanaceae > Nicotiana > Nicotiana glauca. Next base: position 134,063 of record MU731061.1, read on the forward strand.
GACTAAACTATCGAGGCAAGAAGAAAAGTGAAAGCCAAGTTCGAATAAGCAGTTGCAGCATCGGGTGTGACAAGAACTGGTAGGGTTTATACCCCAGAACACTTGGCTAAGTCAAGTAAGCAGACCTTTGGTCGACAAGCCATCACTAAAACTGGGCCCGATCATCTCTGCAGAAAGATACAAGTGAAGGAATACTCAGTCATTGATCAGCTAAACAAAATACCGGCGCAAATTTCTATCCTAGCTTTGCTACAAAATTCCAATGCACATAAGAATGCCTTAGTAAAAGTACTGAGTGAGGCATATGTACCAAGAAACATCACTGGAGGAAAATGGAAAACATGGTAGGGCAGGTATTGGAAAGTCACAAGATCACTTTTCATGAAGATGAGTTACCAGCAGAAGGGTTGAGTCACAAAAATGCGTTGCACATCACCGATGTGAGGATTATTTTATCACCAGGGTCCTGATCGATGGAGGGTCCAACCTCAACATTTGCCCATTAATAACACTCAGGACATTGGGAAAAGGGCTGCATGAGATCCAGGACGGGGCCATCAACATCAAAGCCTTTGACGGTTCTCAAAGGTCTACCATTGGGGAAATTAGATTGTGTTTGCAAATGGGGCCTACTTAGTTTGATATTGATTTTCAATTGATAGACGTGCCAACATCCTACAATTTATTGTTGGGAGGACCATGGATTCATGCCGTTGGGCCCGTGGTGTCAACACTATATCAGGCAGTGAAGTTTGAGTGGAATCACCAAGAGGTGATCATTTATGGTGACGGTAGCAATCCCATATACAATCGCCATACCATCCTAGCAATCGGAGGAAGAAGGAAGATAAGAAGAGAGACTTATCACCAAGTGGTGGGACAAAAAAATTGAAAGTATATTCAATTGGTGTGGATATGAGCCTGGCATGGGACTTGGCAAGAATCTCCAAGCAATCGCTAAGACTATCAAGCTAAAGAAACATGGAACCACCTTCAGATTGGGGTATGAGTATACTTGGGAGGAGTTCAACCCCTGGTCGCCACCATGGCGTGGTCCTTACTATCTATCGGAGCAGCCGATACCACGCTTGGAGAAAAATTTCCAACCGGCCGAAGTTATCTATGGGTCAGAAGAAGAGGAAGCACTGGCAGCAATGAGGAACTTGTTCTTAGAAGACGATGATATGGACTGTTGTGTCATTTTCGAGGAGGAGGGGGGAAGCCCCTTCCATACAAGCTGTAGGCAGAGGAGCACGCCTCAATAACTGGACTATCAGAACCACCAGAGCCCGGCGAGCCTCGGGGTAGCAAGGCTGAACAAGCATTATGCACTTTTTTATTTTTACTAGTTTACTTTCCTTTCGCACTTTATTTTTGCAAGAAAGAGCTCCGATGTTCAAAAACAATTATGGAATTTATCAAAGAATGCCAGTTTTATTCATCCTATTCTTATTATTTTCTCTCATTACTTTACTTATACAACATTACTATTACTTATCTTGATGAACCAATAATTGTGACATGCAACGAGACAACGCAACAAACGGACATAGATTTAGAGGAAGATGATATACCAGAGGAAATCATTAAAGAAGTTGAGAATTTTGAGAATAGACCTAAGTCCAACCTGGATGAGACTAAGATTGTTAACCTGGGAGATGCAGAAAATGTCAAAGAAACACGGATCCACGTTCACTTATCACCGTCAGAAAAGAAAGAATACACTGAATTTTTAAGAGAGTATGAGGATATATTCACCCAGTCGTACAATGACATGACTGGTCTGAGTACATCTATTATGGCTCACAAACTGTCGACCGATCCAACATGCCCGCCAGTAAAATAGAAGCTCAAAAATTTCAAGCCAGATATGAGTCTGAAAATCAAGGAAGAAGTCACTAAGAAAGTCAAAGCTAAGTTTCTCAGAGTTGTCGAATATCCAATGTGGTTAGCCAACATCCTGCCAGTAACAAAGAAGGATAGGAAGGTTAGAGTCTGTGTCGACTATCGGGATGTCAACCGGGCTAGTCCGAAAGACGACTTCCCCTTGCCAAACATACATATCTTGATTGACAATTGCGCCAAGCACGAGTTGCAATCATTTGTACATTGTTTCACGGGGTATCATCACATCTGGATGGATGAAGAAGATGTTGAGAAAATGGCTTTCATTACGCCGTGGGGAATGTATTGCTACAGGATGATGCCGTTCGGATTAAAGAATGCAGGGGCCACCTACGTGAAGGCCATGACTACCATTTTTCATGACATGATACACAAGGAGATCGAAGTATATGTGGATGATGTCATTATCATGTCCAAGAGAGCCACTGATCACATAGAAGATCTGAGGAAGTTTTTCAACCGATTGCCAAGGTACAACCTAAAACTGAATCCCGCAAAATATGCCTTCGGGTTTCATGCCGAAAAATTGCTTGGGTTTATTGTGAGTCGTCGGGGAATAGAGCTGGATCCATCAAAGATCAAATACATTCAAGAATTTCCACCGCCAAAGAACAAGAAAGAAGTAATAAGTTTCTTGGGGAGACTTAACTACATCAGCCGGTTCATAGCCCAATTTATGGTTATTTGTGAGCCGATCTTCAAAATTTTGAAGAAGGATGCCGCAACCAATGGATCGATGAATGCCAGAAAGCTTTCTACAGAATCAAGGAATACTTATCAACACCACCAGTCTTGATCCCGCCCAAGCCAGGTAGACTTTTACTACTCTACATCGCAGTTTTAGATGGTGTCTTCGGTTGCGTCCTAGGACAACATGATGAAACAGGAAAGAAAGAACAGGCTATCTATTATCTCAGCAAGAAGTTCACCCCGTACAAGGCCCGGTATTCTCTATTGGAACGCACCTGATGTGCTCTAACTTGGGTGGCCTAGAAGCTGAGGCACTACTTATGTGCCTATACTACATATCTCATATCAAGGATGGATCCTTTGCAATACATCTCTCAGAAGCCTATGCCTATCTGTAAGCTAGCCAAGTGGTAAATCCTGCTGAGTGAATTTGACATTGTCTGCGTAACTTAGAAAGCAATCAAAGGACAGGCTTTAGGAGATCATCTTGCCGAGAATCCCGTGGACGGAGAATACGAACTCCTAAAGACGTGTTTTCCTGACAAAGAGGTATCATTCATAGGAGAAGACATTGCAGAGTCCTATTATGGTTGGAGGATGTTTTTCGATGGAGCAGCAAATTTCAAAGGAGTTGGCATAGGAGCAGTCCTAGTATCAGAAACTGGCCAACATTATCCGGTGTCCGCCAAGCTCAGGTTCCCTTGCACTAACAATATGGCCAAGTACAAAGCCTGCATCTTAGGGCTCAAGATAGCCGTTGACATGAACATCCAAGAGTTGATAGTAATTAGAGATTCAAACTTGCTTATACATCAGGTCCGAGAAGAATGGGCAACCAAGAAATCCAAGATACTCCTATACCTGCATCATGTACAGAAGTTGAGAAAGAGGTTCACAAAGATGGAATTTCAACATGTTCCCACAGTCTAGAACGAGTTTGCCAATGCATTGGCTACCCTGTCATCCATGATACATCATCCAGATACGAACTTCATAAATCCTATTCCGATGAAGATCCATGATCAGCCAGCTTACTGTGCTCATGTCGAGGAAGAAGCGGATGGAAAGCCTTGGTTTCATGACATCAAGGAATATTTGGCAAAATGAGAATACCCAAAGCTTGCCAATGCTACTCAAAAGTGCACACTTCGAAGGTTTTCCAACAATTTCTTTCATAGTGGAGGAATCCTATATGGGAGGACTCCGGATTTGGGTTTGTCAAGGTGTGTCAACGCAAAGGAAGCATCTAAACTACTAGAGAAAATTTATGCCGGGACCTTTTCCACCTCGAGTAAAATATATAGATGAGGAGGCAACAGGATCAGAGATTTATTTTTAGAATCTCATGAGAAGACAAGCAAATACAATAGAAAATTCAAAGCAAACAGAGTGAGAGAACTTACTCAAAGCAAAATGAGAGAACAACATGATAGTAGAAGAAACATGTTTAAGAAAAAACCTTTCAGAAGGGACATAAACAGGGTTCAGTAGAAGAGAAGAATCGACAAACAATACGGTCACAGACGAAGTCTTCTATGACTTTCTTAGTCAGTGCTCTGTAAGATACTGCTTCAACTCATTTGGTGAAATAATCAATTGCTACTAGGATAAACCAATGCCTGTTTGATGCAGCAGGTTCGATTGGTCCGATATCATCCATTTCCTATGCGACGAACGGCTATGGCGAGCTTGTTGCATTAAGCTCATTTGGAGGCACCTTTATCATGTCGGCATGTATCTGATAGCGGTGGCACTTTTAGACATACTGGATGCAGTCTGTTTCCATTGTCATCCAAAAGTAACTAGCACGAAGTATCTTTTTGGCTAAGACAAAGCCGTTCATATGTGGATCACTAAAACAGTAAACACAGTAGAAGATAAAGTAGAAGAACTTAACCAAGGTTCAGAAGAGAGAAATACTAAAACACCTAAGAATGCAGTAGAAGAAACATGTTTAGGGAGGCCTTTCTTTAGAAGAACTCAAACAAAGTTCAGCAGGAGGCAAACAAGAGACTTAAGAACTTAGTAAAAATACAGTAGAAGAACACAAGAACACCGAAAAAGTATAACAAAAGAACATATTGGAAAACATGTGAGAGCATGGTATAAAAACACAGTAAGAAAACGAAATATAGAAAGCATAGAAGAACATGTATGGTAGAAAGGAAACATATGAGCACAGTAGAGACAAATACACACAAAGAAAAGTAAAAGAAAAATCGTAGAAACATTTTAAGCATTTCAGAAAAATCATAAATAAAAAAGAAGTTATTTTAAAAGTAATTTTGAAAGAAAATAATTTTGAAAGAAAAATCGGAGAAACATTTTAAGCATTTCAGAAAAACCCTAAATCAGAAAACTCAAATAGAGCATGGATACACAACAGATCTAAGAAAAATCGGAGAAAACCTTGAATAATTAGGGTTTCAGAAGAACCCTAAAATGAGAAAGGCTTTGAAAAGGTTTGATCTGAGTCAGATAAGATCATAATCAGGCTCAAAACACCATTGTACGTCGAGAAGGCCGGAGATGGCCATAGAACATTGAGTTTGCAAAGATCTGAACAAACACCTTCGAGGTCATACCTCAAAACTTCAAGCATCGAGCCCATAGTAGTAATAGGAAGTGACTGTAGGACCTTTATGGCTGGAGAAGCCAAGGTTTCCGGTGAGTTTCAAGGCGGGAGCGACTAGAGGCGGCTAGGGTTAAGGAAGGTTCAAGAGAATCTGAGAGAGGATAGGGGTTTCAAGGGCGGCATCTCTGATGAGAATGGCTAGGGTTGGGGGATTTGGGGAATTAAAAAGGCAATGGGAATTGTGGTTGTTAATCAAAATGATCAACGGCCTGGACCAAAAGGGGAACCGGGCGGGTTGGATAAATAAGTCAGCGGTTGGGTTAAATTAGGATTTGGGCCGGTCCATTTGAAAATTGAAATTGGGTTAATTGGGGGAATTAATTTGGGCTACAATTGAGACAAAATGGGGCCAGATTTTAAATAGCCACTTTTCCCCTTTTTATTTTATAAAAATAGTAAAATAATTTCTAAAAATAAATTAAAGGTGTTAAATTAATTAATAATATATAAATCTATATATTATTAAAAGCAGAGGAAAAATCCTTCTCCTTAAGCCAAGTGGCATCCTACAAAAATTCCACATGGCATAATAGGTTACTAATTAGTTATTTAGTTTATAAATAGTTATTGGTTACTTATTATTGAATTTAAATGCATATAAAAAACAAAAATAATAAAATACAATAAAAAACGATCATATATATTAATTGGTTACTTTATTTGTATTAATAAATATAGATATATTATAATTAAATATAATATAAAAAACGAAAATAAATATATAAAAAATAACTACCTATTCAAATTGGGTGGGAGTAGTTTCAAGTTTGAGTTTTTAAATTATTTTAAAATAAAAAGCAAAAAAAAAAATTACCTATAAAAAATGAAAAAAAAAAGAGAAGAAAAACTACCCATTCAAATCAGTAAATAGTTTCAAGTTGGAGTTTTATAATAATTTTAAAATAAAAAATGAAATTCAAAAAAACAATGAATTATCAATTCAAATTGGGGAATAGTTTCAAATTGGAGTTTTAAAATTATTTGAAAATAAGAAAAATGAAAAATCTATTTATATATAATATACATATAAAAAAAAGAAAATAATAAATTAAAATAATCTATATATTATCTATATCTATATATTATTAAAAGGAGAGGAAAAAGCCTTATCCTTAAGCCAAGTGAAAACCTAAAAAAATGCCACATGGTATAGTTAGTTATTTAGTTTATAATTAGATATTGGTTATTATTTTTAAATTTAAATATATATAAAATAAAAATATATATTTTAATATATATATATATATATATTAATTGGTTACTTTATTTGGTTAAATAAATATAGATATCTTATAAATATATATAAAAATAACTACCCATTCAAATTGGGTGGGAGTAGTTTCAAGTTGAATTTTTCAAATTATTTTAAAATAAAAGGCAAAAAAAAAGCTATAAAAAAATGAAAAAAAAAAGAGAAGAACTACCCATTCAAATCGGGAAGTACTTTCATTTGGAGTTTTGAAATAATTTTAAAATCTATATATTATTAAAAGGAGAGGAAAAAACTCTCTCCTTAAGCCAAGTGACAACCTAAATAGTTAGTTATTTAGTTTATAATTAATTACTGGTAATTATTTTTAAATTTAAATATATATAAAAATAAAAAACAATAAAATAAAATAAAAAACTAGCATATATATATATATATATATATATATATATATATAT